>PVKV010007193.1:16421-98267 GCA_004027835.1 Alouatta palliata | reverse complement strand
CTCACGCCAGTTAGAATGGTGATCATTAAAAAATCTGGAGACAACAGATGCTGGAGAGGATGTGGAGAAATAGGAACACTTTTACACTGTTGGTGGGAGTGTAAATTAGTTCAACCATTGTGGAAGACAGTGTGGCGATTCCTCAAGGACCTAGAAATAGAAATTCCATTTGACCCAGCAATCCCATTACTGGGTATATGTCCAAAGAATTATAAATCAATTCTACTGTAAGGACACATGCACACAAATGTTCATTGCAGCACAGTTTACAATAGCAAAGACCTGGAACCAACCCAAATGCCCATCGATGATAGACTGGACAGGGAAAATGTGGCACATATACACCATGGAATACTATGCAGCCTTAAAAACGATGAGTTCATGTCCTTTGTAGGGACATGGATGAACCTGGAAACCATCATTCTCAGCAAACTGACACAAGAACAGAAAATCAAACACTGTATGTTCTCACTCATAATTGGGTGTTGAATAATGAGAACACATGGACACAGGGAGGGGAGCATCACACACCGGGGTTGTCAGGAGGAAATAGGGAAGGGACAGCAGGGTGTGGGGAGTTGGGGAGAGATAGCATGGGGAGAAATGCCAGATATAGGTGATGGGGAGGAAGGCAGCAAATCACACTGCCATGTGTGTACCTATGCCACAATCTTGCATGTTCTTCACATGTATCCCAAAACGTAAAATGCAATAAATAAAAAAAAATTTCTTAAAAAAAGAAAAAGAAAAAGAAACACTGTACTAAGGATACTCTATCTTCTGTGAATGCTGTGGCTCTCAAACTTCAGGGTACACCAGAATCACCAAAAGCAGAGGGTGACAAATTACAGCCAAATTTGGTCTCCTACTTGTTTTTATAAATAATTTTTACTAGAAGACAGCCCCTCTCTCATTCATTTATGTGCTATCTATGGCTACTTCCAAACTAAATTAGCAGAGTTGACCGAGCTGTGACAAGAGACTGCAAGGCCTGCAAACCCTTGAGTATTTACCAACTTGTCCTTTACAGAGAAAAGTCTGTCCCATAGGGCTTGTGAAAACAGAATTCCTAATAAAGGATTTAAAAAAAAAAATTATTGGACCCTACTTGAAGTTTTTGATTCAGTAGGTCTGGGGTCAGGGGGGCGGAGATGGTCTCAGAATTGCATTTCTATCAGTTCCCAGGTCATGTTTGTGCTGCTGGTTTGAGGGCCACACTCAAAGGAATTAAGGAATCTGGTGAAGATTATTCTCCAGATAAAGTAAACATGGAGATGGAGAAACCTTCTCTAGAAAAAAATGGACTAAACGAGTGTATAACAAGAGCCAATTGCATTTAGCTACTAGAGCACATACAAATGCACATTCACAAAAGATTGTGATTATGTTTCTAGGGAAACTCCAGAATAAATTAAAAACATTCAAGCTTACAGGCTGGGTAAGGTTGAACAGTCAAGAGCCATATTGCTCAAGACAAGTACAAGGGTGGGTTTTCTTTCAAGAGCCACAAGAAGTTAAAAACAAAGAGTGATGCGATCAGACTTGCATTTTAAAAAAGATCATCTTCCTCTCTCTCTCTCTCTCTCTCACCTCTCTCTCTCTCTCTTTCTCTCTCTCCTCTGTCTCCTCTGTTTTTCCTCTCTCTGTACTCTCTTTTAAAAAAATAAAAATCAAAAATGATTACCTAATCACTCTAGCTAAAATGTTAATTTAGGAATGTATGTCAAGACAAAACCAATAAACCAGGCAAAAAGTGCTGGTGGCTTGGAAAACTATGATAGTGAAAATGAAGATAAGCCAATGGATTTAGATTTGTTATTGAGGGACTGAATGGATATAAGGGATGACGGAAGGATAAACATGATCCACAAATTTCTGATTTTAGCAACTTGTTGGCACTTACTGAGAAGGAGATGGGATAGATGTATGTGAGAAGATTATGTTTGGTTTGGAGTACTAAATTTAAGATACTAGGAAACACACAAGGGGAAACTTTCAAAAAGGCAGTTGGATATAAAACACTGGAGTTCGCAAAGGTATGAGCTAGAGAGTTTAATGTCAATAAATTATACCTTCCTTTAAATCAAACTTTTTCAAAGACAGCAGTGATTTAAAAGATTGATTTGAAAATTATTTAAAGTCTTGTGCATTAGTTAAAAGCATGGCAAAAAACTAAACACTTAAAAAGAGAAAGCACACTGATTTTCTATTTTAAAAAATTACCTGACATATTTTCTCCCAAATTTCATCACATCCAGCTTTTTCTTGAAAGCTAAGGGCCAAGTCATAATTTTCTGCTTCAGACCACACAATCAGAGTGTCCTTTGGAGACATAAAAGGAGTCTGAATGATTAACATACATTATCACAAATGAAAATGAACAAACAAAAGGCACTCAAACAGTGCTCATTTTTACTTTTTCCAACACTAATACTGGCAATTATCAATGTCTTTCTTTTTCAAAACAATGATGTTTTATACTTCACTTCCCCCAATCTATAAAATTACTGTTTCCTTAAGGATAACTTAGACCAATCTATGAAATATATTCTGTTCATGCTCTACAAAAGATAAAAACAAAATATTATACCAATGGTATCCAAGCATCATGACTTACATTTTATGCTCTCATTAAAATGCCAAAGAGGACATCTAAGCATAAAATAACTAGGGCATGTTAAGAGGATAGGGTTAATAAAACTCTTTCTCTTTTCTCTCTATTGTCAGCAGGTGTTTTCCATCTGGGGCTTCTGAGATCCATGAGGCCCTTAAAATTATTCGCTAAATTTGTAGTACATGAGCAGTTACCTGCACATAGGTTTAAAAAAAAAAAAAAAAAAAAACTTAGCAAAGTGCTGTGGTTCAAGAAGGAGCAAACTCCTAGCACCTACCACCCTTTCATTCCTATTCAGAACTTCTTAGTTTTATTTTTTGTAGAGATGGAGGCAGGGTCTTGCCGCTGGTCTTGAACTCCTGGCCTAGGCCTTCCCGTCTTGGCCTCCCAAAGCACTGGGATTACAGGCATGAGCCACAGTGCCTGGCCATCTAGACAGAACTTAATAATGAAAGTTTAATAAACAGTTCAACAGTTTTTATTAAAATGTAATCTCAGCAAGATACTGCACATGCAATACTGAGACGATTTTATATTCCTCATAGTAGAGTATATATTCTACAATATGCATGGTATAACAAAAATATTTGGCTGGGTGCAATGGTTCAAACCTGTAATCCTAGAACTTTGGGAGGGTCAGGCAGGTGGATCACCTGAGGTCAGGAATTTGAGATCAGCCTGGCCATCTCTACTAAAAATACAAAAATTAGCTGGGCGTGGTGGTGTGCATCTGTAATCTCAGCTACTTGGGAGGCTGGGGCAGGAGAATTGCTTGAACCTGGGAGGCAGAGGTTGCAGTGAGCTGAGGCTGTGCCACTGCACTCCAGTCTGGGCAACAGGAGCGAAACTCTGTCTCAAAAAAAAAAATTATAGTCAAAATACTTATAATGTCTAATGTATCCTTTTAGCCAGGTGCAGTGGCTCATACTTCTAATCCCAACACATTGGGAAGCCTAGGGAGGCAGATCACCTGAGGTCAGGAGTTCAAGACCACCCTGACCAACATGGTGACACCCCATCTCTACTAAAAAGACCAAAAAAAATTTAGCCAGGCATGATGGTGGATGCCTGTAATCCCAGCTACATGGGAGGCTGAGGTGAAAGAATCGCTTGAACCCAGGAGATGGAGGTTGCAGTGAGATGAGATTGCGCCATTGCATTCCAGCCTGGGTGACACAGTAATACTCCATCTCAAAAAAAAAAAAAAACAAACAAACCCACAACACATATATATATCCATATCCTTCCAAATCTTACTGGCAATAAATAAATATACATACTGTTTGACAGCAATCAACCATTTCAAAAAAGGGCCCCTCTCATTGAGAGCAGCCTATAAATAATCTCACAGAAGAAATGTTGAATGGTACTAGGGAGAGTTACATTTAATGGCTGTCTTCAAAATCTGAAGGACCATGTCACTGTTTTTTCAAGCTGGTCCAAAGAGAATTTAGAAGATTAAAAAATGGATTTGAGTATGTTATAAAGAAAAAAATAATTCAATCTGAATAGTAAGTAACCAAAAAGAACCATGCAAAGGCTGACTGGGCATCCATCAGGATGATAAAGGTTCCCATACTGAGATTGGCTTAAGGTTCCTTAAAGGACCTATGATTCTATTGCAGTGGTTTCTAATCTTTCTCACTAGCAAGGACACTACTTTTTGTTTTAGATAGTGCCTCCCTCTGTCACTCAGGCTGCAGTGTAGTGGCACCATCACGGCTCACTGCAGCCTCTAGCTCCCTAGGCTCAGGTGGTCCTTCCACCTCAGCCTCCCAAGTAGATAGAACTACAGGCATGTGCCACCATGTGCAATGTTTTTATTTTTTGCAGAGATGGAGTTTTGCCATGTTGCCCAGGCTGGTCTCAAACTGCCAGGCTCTAAAAGTACTAGAATTACAGGCGTGAGTCACTATTCCCAGGCAAGGACACTTCTTAATGTAACACAAATGGATTCCATGTTTAAAAATTTGTCTATGTGAGGCACAATGGTGTATCCCTGTAGTCCCAGCTAGTCAGGAGGCTGAGGAAGGAGGACTGCTTGAGGCCAGGAGGTGGAAGCTGCAGTGCACTATGATCACACCTGTGAATAATCACTGTACTCCATCCTGGGCAACATAGCAAGACCCCATCTCTAAAAAAAACCAAAAAGAAAAGAAAAAGAAAAAAAGAGAAATTTATCTGCTAAACTGCATATTAACTCTGTTCAGTCATTTATATAACTGTCAATCATGAGACCAGTAATCTCACTGAACTTAAGTGTTGCCAGCCAGAAATAAACAAACAAGAATCTGACTTGGCTGCGCAGCAACATCAGTCCATAATTTTTATTCAGAATTTTGGAAAACACCTCAAACTCCCCTTTTTATACTATCTTAAAGGACTTCCAGATATCATAGACCCCAGGCAGGCAATCTGATCCAGACTGAGGAGCAGTTTTAAGCTCAAAATTATTAATATTCTAAGATCAACATGCCAGAAATTAGTAAGGTTTCATTTTTAGTTTCCCTTTATAATTCATCAGGACAGAACTTGCAGAAGAATTTGCAGTTAATCTATAATTCTGGTAGCCTAAATACTTTACAAGGTCATCTCTTCAGTAGATACTGAGCACTTTATGTTATAAGGCTCCACGTAAGACAAAATTAAAGTTGTTACTTTCCCTCAAAATAGCATGGAATAAAAATACTAAGAAATTTAGGAGGTAAAGAGGCCACAGTATAAATTCTAATACCACCATCTATGTGGTAGGTGATGCTTAGAAAGTTAGGTAACCTTTCTGAGCCTCAGTTTCCTCATCATTAGAATGGGAAAGATACATACCGTTATGAAAACTAGTGATAACACAGGTACTATTTCTTAGTGATGAAAATAAAGTTGAGGGAAAATAACAATTGTATTGGGAGTGAGGGGAATAACTCGCCCAAATTAGATGGTTCCTAAAATTCCGATAAATATTTACTATTATCAGCTCAATAAAGGCTACTAGGATAAGCGTAAAACCACTATCACATTCTGTTATAATGTATATTCAGAACCATTTGCAGGCTGATGCTTAAGTGCAGGTATAGCCAGACAGGTGCTCTTAATTACCCACCCATCTGACAAATTTAGCAACTTTATAAAATTTTAGAAACTGCTTTCTGTTTTCCTTGAAGATTCTAGATTTTCAAGGAATCTTCCTTGAAATTCTTCTAATTCTAATTTCCTTGAAGATTACAGCGACTTTTCTCCAAATTATCTTGATTGTCACCCAACAACCTATAGGCTCGAGACACACGAATTTGTTCATTCATTTTCAAAACAAGTTCAATCTTCCCCTTTTCTTAAGATACGCTTTTACTCTTCAGCTGCATACAACTTCAAAACACAAATTTAATGTATTTAAGTATGGAAGACCAAAGCCAAATATTCCAGGCTCTATATTTTTCCATCAAATTTAAGCTTTCTTAAGAACACTAAATGCATCACAGTATTGTATTAGACTATTAAACCATTAAGAAAATATATTGTATGAATGTTTGGTGGACAAATAGATCACTAAATATATTCATGAGTTGATAACAGCATTCCTATCCACTATTTGTGTGATATCAAACAAGTCACAACCTTTATGCATCATCTAATGGGAAAACTAAAACCAATACTAACTTCTCTCTAGTATTTTAAAAGTCAATGATGAAGCAAAGCACTTTATGAACAAGTTGGTAATATTCTTTCTTCAAAATTAACTATTTTGTACCTGCATCTTCAGTGCAATGAGGGAACTGATCTTGACTTGAGTGGCTATACAGAGCACTCATCTTTGTGTTTGTGGGTGTACTGAAGAAGAGTGTGTGTGTGTGTGTGTGTGTGTGTGTGTGTGTACTGAATTAATACCACTTAATGACAGCACTAGTTGATACTAAGTGAGAGATTTACTTTCTGATATTTCTTTGGATATTAGAAAGGTTTAAGAAACAGTATACTTTGAGTACATTGTACTGTGAAGCACAGTTACCTTCAAAAGTGTAATATAAGACCATATTAAGGAATCTGTAAAAGAAATCAGATTCATACGACAGATTCCTATCTACACAGTGCTGCCGTAGAAGGAGATACTAAAATGTACCTTGTGCACTATAGTCTACAACGGCAAAAGGAGGAATTTTCACCATTTAATTGTGTTAGTAGCAGCTTATCACATCAATGGTCACCTTTTTTTTGTTAGGTAAAAATGAGAAAACTTTAGGGCTCAGTTGCTATATGTGTAACAAAAACTCCAATTTAAATATTGGCAAGCTTTTTAAATTTAAAATTATTATGTTAAACACTAGAAACTGGCAGAAATCCTATTTGAGAATTTGACTGGCAAACTGTTGTAATTTGTTCTAAATTTTTCACTGCAGGGAATCAGATGATAAACTTTCATTTACTCACCAAGTGAAAGGAAAATATGCAAGATAAAATACATTATCAAAATTTTACCTGTTGTTTCTGGTATGCAGTGTTAGGATTTATTTTGGACTCTAAAAGTAGAGAACCTAGGAAACAAAAAGATAATCCATGTTACTCTAAAACAGCAAAATTATACTCCCTTACATACACACATATTTCCTCTAAACACTTTTTTTTTTTTAAGACAGCATTTCACTCTGTTGCCCAGACTGGAGTGCAGTGGCGTGATCTTGGCTCACTGCAACCTCTGCCTCCCAGGCTCAAGTGATTCTCCTGCCTCAGCCTCCCGAGTAGCTGGGATTACAGGTCCAGCTAATTTTTGTATTTTTAGTAGAGATGGGATTTTGCTGTATTGGCCAGGCTGGTCTTGAATTCTGGAACTCAAATGATCCCAAGGAGCTGAGATTTGAGAGGTGTGAGTCACCCTGCCCAGTCAAAAAATTTATTTTTTGAGACGGAGTCTTGCTTTCTCGCCCAGGCTGGCGTGCAGTGGCGCAATTTTGGCTCACTGCAACCTCCGCCTCTTGGGTTTAAAAGATTCTCCTGCCTCAGCCTCACAAGCAGCTGGGATTATAGGTGTGTGCCACCACACCCAGCTTATTTTTTGTATTTTTAGTAGAGACGGAGTTTCACCATGTTGGTCAGGCTGGTCTTGAACTCCTGATCTCCAGGTGATCTACCAGCCTTGGTCTCCAAAAGTGCTGGGATTACAAACATGAGCCACTGTGCTCATCCTCCAAAAATATTTTTTCCATTTTTTGTAGAGACAGAGTCTCGCTATGTTGCCCAGGCTGGTCTCCAACTCCTGGGCTCCAGTGATCCTCCCACTCCCCATTCCTCCCAAAGTGCTAGGATGGCAGGTAGAAGCCACTGTACCCGGCCATACTTCCTTTTTTGAACATCTCATGCATGATCAACTTCAGTTATAGAAAAATTATTTTTGAAACAATGTAAGTTTAATTACGGTAACTTATAACCTAAAAAATGTTTTTTCGGAGACAGAGTCTAGGATCTGTTGCCCAGGCTGGAGTGCAATTGTGCGATTTCAGCTCACTGTAACCTCCACCTTTTGGGTAGCTGGGTCTACAGGTACCAGTCACCATGCCTGGTTAATTTTTAAATTTTTGAACAGATGGGGTCTCACTCTGTTGCCCAGGCTGTTCTCGAACTCCCGGGCTCAAATGATATACCCATCTTGGCCTCCCAAAATGCTGCGATTACAGGCACAAGCCACTGCACCCAGTCAATAAATGTTTTATATATGTGTTTACTTTGAACAGGAAAGACACAATAATCTAATGAGTAAGGACTGGATAACACAGAAATCTACCAATTTATGGGCAGCACAAGGCAATTAAACAACACAGTGTGAAGCCAGATGATCTTGGTTAAAATATCTGATATACTGTATGACTTTTCAATATCCCTGCCCTCTCATCAACCAGTTCTAGTTTATACCTGCAAGTACTACCCGAAGACAAACTCTGGCCCAAAACATTTGAGAAAAAGCAGTTTCCTCTGCAACTGTCTCTCATACAGAGCTTTCATTTCTTCTCATATTATATTTAACAATTGCTTTACCCATTCCAAATAGTGGCTAGATGGCTAAGAGTGCTCTTAACATTTCCAAATTTAGTTTGCTTTTACATCAAAATTCATTTGTTTTATGATGCTGTCCAGTAAGATTGATTTAATGACCATTCACTACTGTGTGCTCGAAACAGTACCAATAACAAACATAGTAAATTAACCAAATTCTGATAACTTATGTATGTCCTATGCACATAAACAGCTTTCCACTTCACACCAACCTACCACTATGTCTAGGACAGGTGACCTGATTAATCCAAAATCTCTTTCTTATCCTTTGAGTACTTAAGGTAACTAAACATTATCCATATATATTTTTCCACCTGTATTCCCCACAAACCCCATTTCTTTGGGCTTTCTTTCCAAAAACTGGTTTTGGCTTAGGAGGCTCAGATAAGCATTCTCACATTTTAGAGAAAATACTGTTTTAATCTTCCTTTTTTCTAACTTTTGACCAGATTAATCAAAACACATTTTCCAGTGCCCCTTCAATTCTCTTTATGCACCATTTTCAGGTTTTATTTTGGTGGTTATTAAGAGCGGTTTTAGTGATACATTCATAACAACAAAAAGCAGCAAGCAGGTGGCCAGGTGTGGTGGTTCACGCCTATAACCCAGCAGTTGGGAAGCTGGGGTGGAAGGATCGCCTGAGGCCAGGACTTTGGGAACAACTTGGCTAATAAAGTGGGACTTGCCTCTGCAAAAATAACAATAAAATAAAAGTAAGAAAAAATAGGCCGGGTGTGGTGGCTCACGCCTGTAATCCCAACAATTTTGGGAGGCTCAGGTGGGCAGATCACTTGAGGTCAGGAGTTCGAGACCAGCCTGGCCAGCAAGGTTAAACCCCATCTCTACTAAAAATTAAAAAAAATTAGCTGTGCATGGTGGCGGGCGCCTGTAATCCTAGCTACTTGGGAGGATGAGGCAGGAGAATAGCTTGAACCCAGGAGGTGGAGGTTGCAGTGAGATGAGATTGCATCACTGCACTCTAGCCTGAGCTACAGAGTGAGACTCTGCCCCCCCCCAAAAAAATAATAAATAAATAAAGAGAGAAAAAAATAAATTAGCTGAAGTGGTGCATGCCTATAGCCCTAGATACTCAAGAGACAGGCAGGAGGATGGTCTGAGCCAGGATTTCAAGACTATAGTGAGCCATGATTGCGCCACTACACTCTAGACTGGGTGGTAAGAGATCCTGTCTCAAAAAACAAAGGCAAGGTGCAGCAGCTCAGTCTGTATCCCAGCACTTTGGGAGGCCGAGATGAGAGGATCACTTGAGGCCAGCCTGGCCTCAACAGTGAGACCCCATCCTATATATTTTTAATATAGAATTTTTTAAAAAGTATAAAAGTCTCCAAACTATCTTTGTAGTCTTTTTGTTTTAATTACTAGAATAAAAATTGCATTCTATTATTCTCCACTGAAATCATAAAGTATATAAAGTACATTATGAATCAATTTTATTATTATTTTTTGAGATGGAGTTTCACTCTTGTTGCTCAGGCTGGAGTGCAGTGGCATGATCTCAGCTCAGTGAAACCTCTGCCTCCTGGATTCAAGTGATTCTTCTGCCTCAGCCTCCCGAGTAGCTGGGATTACAGGCATGCACCACCACACCAGGCTAATTTTGAATTTTTAGTAGAGACGGGGTTTCTCCATGTTGGTCAGGCTGGTCTTGAACTCGTGACCTCAGGTGATCTGCCTGCCTCGGCCAATCTTACAAAAGTACAGCCTAGGCCGGGCGCAGTGGCTCACGCCTATAATCCTAGCACTTTGGGAGGCTGAGGTGGATGGATCACCTGAGTTCAGGAGTTCAAGACCAGCCTGGCCATCGTGGTGAAACTCCATCTTTAAAAAAAAAACTACAGCCTATGTAAAAGAAAAAATTAGGCATCATCAAAATTAAAAACTTGTAATTGTTTGTGATGCAAACAATACCATCAAGTAAAAAGAAAGCCCACAGAATGAGAGAAAAGATTTAGAAACCATGTATCTGGTAAAGAACTTGTATCCAAAATACATAAAGAACTCTTACAACTCAATATTAAAAATGGACAATGAATTTCAATAGAAGTTTATCCAAAAAGGATACACAAACAACTAGTAAGCATATGGAAAGATGCTCAGCATTAGCCATTAAGGAAATGCAAATGAAACCCATAAATGAGGGCCAGGCTCACACAAAGTGGGAACAGCAGAGGGCAGGAGGCTGGGTGTGGTGGCTTACACCTCTAATACCAGCACTTTGGGAGGCAGAGGAAGGTGGATCACTTGAGGTCAGGAGTTTGAAAGCAGCCTGGCCAACATGGTGAAACCCCATCTCTACTAAAGACACACAAAAAATTAGCTGGGCGTGGTTGTGCAAGCCTGTAAACCCAGTTACTCTGGAAGCAGAGGCAAGAGAATCGCTTGAACCCGGGAGGTGGATTGCAGTGAGCCGGGATTGCACCACTGCACTCCAGCTTGGGAGACAGAGCAAGACTCTGTCTCAAAAACAGCTGTAGAGAAATAGGAAGCCTCATACGTTTGCTTCTAGGAATATAAAATGAGGCATCGATTTTGGAAAAGTTTGGCAGTTCCTCAAGAAGTTAAGCAGAGTTACCTTGCAATTCCCCTCTTCAGTATATATCTAAGAGAAATGAATGTATGCCCAAACAAAAACTTGTACATTTATGTTCCTAGCAAGGTTATTTACAACAGCAAAAAATGCACAGATAACTACAATGTGGTATATATTCAGCTACACAGAGTGATAAAAACCTAACACATTACAATACGTATAAACCGTGAAAACATGAAATTAAAGAAGCCCATCACAAAATACCACATATGTCCAGATAGGTAAATTAATTTATTTACTTATTTATATTTTTGAGACAGTCTCACTCTGTTGCCCAGGCTGGAGTACAGTGGTGGGATCTGAGCTCACTGCAACCTCTGCCTCCCAGGTTCAAACAATTCTCCTGCCTCAGCCACCCAAGTAGCTGGGACTACAGGTGTGCATCACCATGTCCGACTAATTTTTGTATTTTTAGTAGAGACAGGTTTTCACCATGTTGGCCAGGCTGGACTCAAATACCTGACCTCAAGTGATACGCCTGCCTTGGCCTCCCAAAGTGCTGGGATTACAGGTGTGAGCCACTGTTCCCGGCCCAGACAGGTAAATTTAGACGGAAAACAGAACAGAGGTTTTTTAGGGCTGGGAGGAAGTGAAAGTGGGTAGTGATTGCTAATGGACACATGATTTTTTTCAGAGGAGACAAAATGTTCTAAAATTAGATTGTGGTGATGGTTGCACAAACCTGTGATTATACTAATAAACAATGAATTGTACATTTTGAATGGGTGAATTATATAGTATGCAAAAGCTGTTAAAACAAAAACAAAACAGAACAGGTAAAGTGCAGCCTAGGCAATATAGGGACACCTTGTCTCTACATAAAAATCTAAAAAATTAGCCAAGCCTGACAGTGCATGCCTACAGTCCCAGCTGCTCAGGAGGCAAAGCTGAGAAGATTGCTTCAGCCTGGGAAATGCAGGTTGCAGGGAGCCAAGATCACGCCACTGCACTCCAGCCTAGGCAACAGAGCAAGACCCAGTCCCCCCCGCCCCAAAAAAAAGGAAACGGTAAAGTATAAAACATTTATACAATGGATACCACAAACAATCTTAATATATGAATCAAAGTGTGAACACAACAGATATTAATTTACAAACCTGAGTAAAAGACAGCTGAGACAAAGGTATTTACCACAGAATTCCATTTACACAAACCTCACAACGTGGCAAAGTTAACCTATCATTAGGCTAGCAGTTATCTCTCAGCAGGATAGTGACTGGGAGGAATATGAAGTAGGCTTCTAGAGTACTGGTTATGTTTTTTTCTTCAACCATGTGCTGGTTATTTTTTGAAAATTCATCAAATTGAATACTTATGATTTGTATACCTTTTGATGTATTATACTGCAATTCAAAAGTTTTTTTTTTTTTTAATTTAAGAAGTCAAAAACACACAGCACAGGGAATTGAGGTTGTTATTCAAGTTGTACTTTCAAGAAACATATGCCTGACTTTTACAGTTGTTAAAAAACACAGCAGAGCAGTGGTATGACACTGTCAGCCACCCAATCCCAATTAGCAATGATTCCTCAAGTACCAGTCCCTTTTGCAATTTCTTCACAACTCTCTCAGTAGTGTTTACAGGATCAGGAAAATTGGAAAGGGAAAACAAACAAAAAGGTCTGGCATATATTCCTTTCCAAAGTCCTGGCTAAAACAAGAACGTTAGAAGCTTCTGGTGTTGGGAAATTTCTTTTTTTCTGGGCCATTCAGGATATTAGAGGGAAGTAACCCCTGAAACTCTCTTTTCAGCCATATCACACAGTTTTAGTCTAGGAAGTCCAGCTCTGATCCCCCAATATTATATTCCCAAAGAGATAAGCAGGCAATAGAGGCTGGACCATGGGAAACAGTCTTTCAACTTAGGGCTCAGTAAGACAATAAATAAAACACACAATACTAGGTTTACTCCTAATCTAGATATTAGGTTTCCCTCCATCACCTAATAGGTTTTATTGAGCCAAGTTGTAAACACTTCGCCAATCAACTATAAAAGGTCCAGCTGAGTGTTAATATGAATTAACACAATCCTTCCCTCCAACAAGTTTGTATTTTGTTGCCATAGCTACAGTATTAGGAACAGTAATTCTATCCACCTAATGTATGGGTATGGATGGGGATGCAGAGTTCAACTTTAGGAGAGGGATTTATTTAATACCACTGTAGCAGAGATGACAGGAGAGAAATGAAGACGATCCTTAGCAGGAGACCTCACCAACATTAAGGGGGAGGTAGAGAAAGTTCTAACTAGGAGCAACACATGTTTCTGATAACTGTTATGTCTAGTGGAACTTAATAACTGAAGCACACACTCAAGACAGACCCCATTCACCCGAACTCATTTGAGAAACACATCTATCCTCTCCAATGAAACAGATGCCCTTATCTCCCAAGAGGAATCTCTTACACAAACACACATACACACACACATAGATACCTTTTCCCACACATGAGAAAGACATTGTTACAAAGACCAAAGAAAGGAAATCCTACACTCCAATTTAAGAAAAATCCAACACTGAGACTTGAGAAAGGTCTCCCCAGTTCCAACCTGAAATATGAGAAAGGAAATACAGAGAATGGAAATCAAGAGACTGCTCAGCTAAGAGGAATGGATCAGTACTTCTAACTAAATCTGTCACTGTGGAATCTATTATTCCTAACAAGTTCTAATGTCTACTAATTGATATGTACACCTGGACTTCCTCAGAAAGATGAGTCCTTAATATTCATTTACCAGTAACAAGACTGAAAATTTAATCATCTTCACCTACCCAACTTTTAAACACATTTCTTTGGGCCAACCACTCTTCTAGGAAATTACCCTACATCCTCAGATACATGCCAAGGTATATGGATAAAGATTTCATTAGTAGAGAGAGTCTGTAATGGCAAAACACTACAAACCATCTATACCAGCCGTTCTCAAAGTATGATCTGAGGACACCATGGAGCCTGTAAAGTTAAAATTGTTTTCAAAATGGTACTACAAGGTTATCTGCCTTTTCCACCCTTAATTCTCTCAGAGAGTCTATACCGATACTGCAAAAGACTGCATGCAGAAGCAGATGAGAATCTTTCTGGTTTTTTAAAAATTAGGCCAGAGGTTGAGATTTGTAAAAATATAAAACAATGACACTTCTCACTAAATTCTTGTTTTAGAAAAGTTATTTTTTCTTAATGTTATTTTGTTAACATGCTATGTTAAAACATTATTTTTAAGTGAGTTAATGTTTTTAAAAATCTGTTTTAATTTCTAATATGGTAAATATCAATAAATATAATCCAAATGAACATTGGGGGAATCCTCAATTTAAGAGTATAAAGGTATCTAGCTGGGTGGTGGCATGAGCCTATGATCCCAGGTACTTGGGAGTCTGCTGTGGGAGGGTCACTTGAGCCTGGGGGTTTGAGCAAGACCCTGCCTGGAAAATACAAAGTAAAAAATAAAAACGAGGCCAGGCTTGGTGGCTCACGCCTGTAATCCCAGCACTTTGGGAGGCTGAGGTGGTCCAATCACTTGAGGCCAAGAGTTCGAGACCAGCCTGGTCAACATGGTGAAACCCTGTCTCTACTAAAAATACAAAAATTAGTTGGGCGTGGTGGTACACGCCTGTAATCCCAGGTACTCGGGAAGATGAGGCAGGAGAAATGCTTGAACCCAGGAGGCAGAGGTTGCAGTGAACCGAGATTGTACCACTGCATTCCAGCCTGGGCTACAGAGTGAGACTCCATCTCAAAAATTTAAAAATTAAAATTAAATAAAAAAAAGAAAAAACAAAAACTAAAGGGATGTGTTCTTACAACCGATTTTTCCAGCAGAAACCTATTTCTGCTATGGATAAGGATGCAAGCCAAGAAATGGGGCCAGAAGCTTAGTGGACATCCCTTTCCTCTATAGCAAGGTACGCTGAGTGCCAAGTTACTCAGCTTTGGAAGGGAAGGGCATACAGTACTTACCCAGACAGCCCTGTAACATGAAGGCCACAAGCACTTCCCTTTAGAAATTCCCTTCTGTGATTCCTGAATAAGCATATAAGCTCCCCTAATAAGAACTGAACCTACAGTTGAGATAACATTATTATAGCTTCCCTTTCCTCAAAGACAGACCAAATAGAGAAAAATTTAAAACTAATAAGCCTATTTATACCCATGCTAAAACTATATACATTATAAAATTCCTAAACACTTTATAATTACTAAGTAGTATGTACAGTTTAAAATGAATTGCCTGAATTTGAATCCCAACTCATACCATCTTAGTAGATAAATGACTTTGGACATGTTGTCGTCTTTTCTGAGAGAATCTATTAAAAAAAAATGAGGCTAAGTGTGGTGGCTCACGCCTGTAATCCCAGCAGTTTGGGAGGCTGAGGGGGTAGGATCATTTGAGGTCAAGAGTTCAACACCAGCCTGGCCAACATGGCGAAACCCCATCTATACTAAAAATACAAAAATCAGCCGCATGTGATGGCATGCACCTGTAATCTCAGGCCTGAAGCTTAAAGTATGAGAATCGCTTGAACCTAGCACGTGGAGGTTGCAATAAGCTGAGATCATGCCACTGCACTCCAGCCTGGGCGACAGAGATTTTGTCCAAAAAAAAAAAAAAAGATACCACCACCTATTTCACGGTAGGCAAAAGCTCCTATCACCCTACCTAGCACTGGTTAGTTTCTCACCAAATTAGCTGAACTGGGAAATAACAGCCTATTTCTAAAGTGGATGATTAACACATCATAAAAGCTTATTAATTTTATGGACCATAAAATATTTCAAAAGTGTTAAGAATCAAATTTTGTTTTAAAGAAATAACCTAAAAATCAAAAGAATTTGAGGGAGGGGAAGCTACAAGTAAGTTAAAAAAAGAAAAGCTTCAACACAATGACTAGGTCTAGCTCAAGTATGGAAAAACTCAGTAATTTTAAGTTTCCATTGGACGAATGACTTAATTTATGGACAATCAGAAATACTTCCCATTTTGCTTATGACAATAAAAAGAAAATATCAATTATCCTACGATGGAGAATGGAGCAAGCACACAATAATGGCTGACCCAAACTAGCAGTCAACACAAAAACATTCACCTAAAGCTTGCAGATAAACTACAGTTGAAAATATCTTTAGGCTAAAAGTTATTTTCATTTTCTTTGAAATAAACCTTCAGGCTAAGAATAAAGCAGCAAATGCAAGTAGACAGTAAGATGGGAGTTTAATACAGCTAACAGCACTAACTAAATCAGAGCATTGCTGTGAGAATTATGTAAGTCAATTTAAGAACTGCTTAAAGACTTTCTGGCACATAGTAGGCACTCAGTAAATTCTGACTTATTATTATCCCTATTTAGACATTAGAAGAAAGGTTAATTATGAAACTACACATTACTGACAGTATTTCACAAGTACTTGGAATTTCTTCTAAGTCCACTGTGTGTGTGACACAGGGTCTCCCTGTCATCTGTCACCCAATGCAGTGGCATGACCATAGCTCACTGCAGCCTCCATCTCCTGGGCTCCAGTGATCCTCCCACCTCAGCCTCCAGAGCAGCTGGGACTACAGGCCCATGCCACACCAGCTAATGTTTGCACATTTTGTAAAGATGGGGGTTTGCCATGCTGCCCAGACTGGTCTCGAACTCCTGACCCCACGAAATAGTCTGCCTCAGCCTTCCAAAGTGCTGGGATTATAGGCGTGAGCCACCACACCCAGACTAAGTCCATTCTTTGATTTCAGTTTTCCTTACAACCTGTATTTACAGTAATTTAGTTAAGCTCTCTCCTTGCTAGACAAAAACTAAGTAATTTTGTTTTAGTCATTTAACCTCCAACCTACAAAATGGAGGAAGAGAGATTTGGGGCTACTTCTAAAATGGTAAAAATATAAATGGAGGTTGGGGCACAGTGGTTCATGCCTGTAATCCTAGCACTTTGAGAGGCCGAGGTAGGCGGATCACCCGAGGTGAGGAGTTTGAGACCAGAGTTGCCAAAATGGTGAAACTTTGTCTCTACTAAAAATACAAAAAAATTAGCCAGGCATAGTGGCACATGCCTGTAGTCCCAGTACTTAGGAGGCTGAGGTAGGATAATTGCTTGAAACCAGGAGGTGGAGGTTTCAGTGAGCCAAGATCGTGCCACTGCACTCCAGCCTGGGCGACAAGAGCAAAACTGTCTTTAAAAAAAAAAAAATGTGTGTGTGTGTGTGTGTATATATGTGTGTATATCTATATATATGGAAAAAAGAAACAGATTTTTATATTAACAAGGCAGAAGAGCATAATTCTGATAATATGACATTAAGCTTTTATGCTTAAAAATATCGGCTGGGCATGGTGGCTCATGCCTGTAACGCCAGCACTTTGGGAGGCCAAGGTGGGCGGATCACGAGATCAGGAGTTCAAGACCAGCCTGACCAACATGGTGAAATCCTGTCTCTACTAGAAATACAAAACTAGCCAGGCGTGGTGGTGCGTGCCTGTAATCCCAGCTACTCAGGAGGCTGAGGCATGAGAATCCCTTGAACCCTGGAGGTGCAGGTTGCAGATTGTACCACTGCACTCTAGCCTGGGCGACACAGCAAGACTCCATTTCAAAAAAAAAGAAAAAAAATCTTAAAGGATATGTTTGTATAATTAATCAAATACATGATGTGAAGGTTATTTTTAAGATGAATTTCAAAGATGATCTCAAATCTACACATGCTTTCAGCTGGGATGGTGGCTCACGCCTGTAATACCAATACTCTGGGAGGCCCGGTGGGTGGATTGTGTGAGGTCAAGAATTTGAGACCAGCAACAAGGCAAAACCCTGTCTTTTTTATTTATTTATTTTTGACAGTAAAAAATTAAAAAGTAATCTACAAATGCTTTCATCTCACAAGAAGCTGATACTAAAAGCCCATACCTTCCAACACGCTTGTAAAGTTTTCCAAATGTGTGAAAGATCTAGAGTAGGTTACTATGTGAGTCACATACAAACGCACACTAACACTTGACATTCAAATTGTACTTTAAGAAGCCAGTAATAACTAAGGCTCAGAAAAATACACCTAACATATTCAAAAATTTTTAGAAGCCCCCAAAAGGAAATAATTTCTCTCCAGTCTTAAGCTATTTTGGGTAACTTTATAATCTGTGGGCAATATACTCCAGATTACCACCTTCAATTTAAATCCAACATAATGTTCCCAGAGTGGGTCTTGATTTTTCATGGAATTGGAGTTCTGGGTAGAGTCCAATTGAAAAAAATTTCTTGAAATTAGTTTGTTAATAATTCTGATACAGAATCACCACAATCATAATAAACCGACATCGTCAGCAACTATAAAATATAAACCAATGTACCAAGATAGGTGGGAGAGAACTACTTTCACGTTTGGAAGCAACAATCTGATTAAAAGTTTTACCCCACGTGAGCATTTTAAGTGAAATTCACTGCATATCACCAAAAACTGTGGGAGTCCCTACAGAGAAAAAGTCTTTTAAAATATGAAACACTCAGAACATGCGGAAAAACGAAAAGAAAAAATGTGAAACACTTATTTTCAAACACCTTAGTCTTTGAACCTTGAGGGCTGTTTCAAAATATGTGAAGCATAATCACTAGGGAAGATCCGAAAGGTTTTAAAAATTATCTGCCAACTTCTCTGCACCTGTTAACCAAATTATGAACACTCATTTAAGCAATCGAAAACAAGCTCATGTACAATGATTCCAAATTTGCAAAATGTGTATATAGCGAGCTACACACAAAATCCTGCATTACTATAAAAAAGGCAACCAACACGGGTGAACAGAAAAATCTATATTCGCCAGGTAGCGTTTTCTCTGCTTAGGGTCGAGTTGCCAGATCCATGAACCAGTGTTGCCAACCTGCAACAGGATGGGAAACATGGAGTAAAAAGATGTTTAAGAAAAAGAAAAAAACCACTGCAAGTGAAACGTCCAAGAACTTTCTTAGCTCCAAGCAAAGTTTCATGCCTGCTGTACAGATGGGTGAACTAAGGCAGAAGATCGGATTAATCAGTGCCTTTCTCAAGGTCACTCTAGTGCAAAACAACAGCACACCCGGTATCTCAGGTCCTCGACCTCTCCACGCTCCAAGGCGGCACTGCTCACACACGCTCGGCCCTCCTCATACCCCAAATGCCACCAAGCACTCAGAAAGGAAGCATTTCAAGCTCTCTCCGGGGAGGTCCCGCAGGACTGGGGTACCTGTGGCCCGCCCTCCCCGGAGGTGGCTGCCGCCCCCAGCCGTCCTTCCGTTCTCGTGGAGCGAGTGCCAGGCCCCGCAAGAACCAGGGAGGTGGCCCAGGGCCGTGGGGGCTGCCAAGGTCCCGCCGCGAGCGGCTTCACTTACCGTCACTCTCGGCCCTGACAAGCAGGGACATGCCCTTCAGCCGCTCCACGTAGCCGGACGACACATGCCCGGTGCCCCGGTCGTCCCACTGCCGGTCCTCGTTGAGCGTATACACCTTCACCCGCCGCCGGGTGTCGGTCATCGTGCCGCCCGGAGACCGGGGCGGGGGCCCCGCAGGTAGACGCCCAGGAAGGGGCCCTGGAGAGGCGAGGGGCGAGGCGTGAGGGCGCCCGCGAGCGGAGGGCTCCCCGGCCTCACTGCCGCTGCTGGGCGCCGCGCGCCCGCGCCGCCGCCTGCATGGCCCGCTCCCGGGCCCAAGCTCTGGGCCGCCGCCTTTCCTCGCCTCCGGCTCCCGGTGCTATTGTCCAGACCCGGCGAGCCCGGCGCCCGGCAGCCCCGATGGGGCCGCGCAGCGCTTCGCAGCCTCCCGCCCCGCCGAGCTAGGAATTCGGGTCTCCCGTCACTGCCCTGCTCCCGCCTCCGCCATGATCTCCGCAAAGCAGCTTCCCGCGCCGCCGCCGCCTCCTCAGGCCGCCGCCGCCGCCGCCATGTTTTCCTTCCTTGTACCTGGCCCTGCCACCGCGGCCAGTGGCTCCCTTCCGCTCCGCCTGCTTCAAACGTCAGAAGCCGACAGGCGCCTGAGCCTGCTGCAACTGCTACCGCTGCCCGGGAGATTCCGAGGGCTCTCGGCCGACCGAGCGCCCCGGGCTAGTGGAAGTCGCTTTCCCTCCGCCGCCGCCTCTTCCGTCTTCCTCACAGAGCCAAAGCTGCCGCCATCTTGGTTCGCCCCTCAAAAGCGGCGCGCGGGGCCACCCAGGGAGCAGCTGCAGGGGCGGCCCATAGCCCCACCCTTTAAAGAGACAGCAGCGAGGCCGGGAGCCTTACTGCGGCGGAGGCCTCGGACGGAGGCGGGAGGCGGGCGCGGACTTGCCAAGGTGGCGGGAGCTAGGGAGCGGAGGAGGCGGGACGCTGGTTGCGCCGGTGACAGCCTGGGGCTCCCTCGCACCTCCCCGCACGTACCGTCGTGAGAGCGCGGGGCGACGTGTGCGTCCGTCGCGCCCTGTGTTCGTCATCAGCCGGGCTCCAGGATGCGCGAGGGGCGTGGATCCGTCTGCGGCCTCTACGCACGGGCCCGGCGTCTCGGCTACAGTCCGTTCTCCGCCGCCTTCCGTAGTCCCTGCAGTTGTTCCTGGTCTGCGGACCCCGGTCGGCGGGGACCTGGGCCCCTACCCGCCTCTGAGAGTGTTTCCCCCGGCCGCCTTTGCGGCTGAGTCGGGCGCTTGGGAGCCACCGGGCGCTTTGCGGACTTGAGGGAATGAAATGGAAACGCTTCCGGGGAAGGTCGCGGGTGTGGGCGGCGAGGTCGGCGCAGCCTTGAGAGCCGCCATGGGTCGCGGACTGGCGTGGCCAGTGGAAACTTGGGACTGTTTGCGTTTTCTGGGCGTGGGTGGGACCGAGTCCCAAGTGACAATTCTAAAACTTCAGCTTACAATCTAGCCAAGCCCCAAGTGCTTCATCCCTTTGAGAACTGTCTGCCAGCGTTCCTTGTCGGGAAAAGAACTTGAGGCGCTCAGAGAAACAAATGCGACACTGTCTAATCGGGAGGAGTGATTCTCAGCGTTAGATAGTCCTGTGTTTTGAACACCTACTTGATGTCAGACATTGCTGATCTTCACAAAGGAATAACATTATCGTTTCTATCATGCAGCTGATATGCCACCATTTTAGTGGCTTTTACCATTTGCCAGGCCTGCTAGGTCGGTCCTGCCCATTAGGAATATAATGTGAGCCACACACGGAATTATAAGTTTCACAGTAGCCACTCTCTTTAAAGTAGAAGAAGCCGATGAAATTAGTGTTAACGTTTTAGTGCGGCATTTTCAAAATGTTACTTCAATAATCAAATTATTGATACACGTTCCTTATTTACTGTACAATATCTTAAAAATGTGATGTCTTGGCCAGGCGTGGTGGCTCATGCCTGTAATCGCAGCATTTTGGGAGGCTAAGGTGGGTGGATCAGCTGAGGTCTCAAAACCAGCCTGGCCAATATGGTGAAACCCCATCTCTATTAAAAAAAAAAATTACAATAAAAAATTCAGCTTCTGAGTCGCACTAGCCAATATTTGAAGGCCCAGTAGCCACATGTGTCTAGTGGCCACAGTTTTGGAAGGTTCGAGTGCTTGACATTGCCAGGAATCTTGTATTAAACCTGTGACGTGGCCAGGCGCAGTGGCTCACTCCTGTAATCCTAGCACCCTGGGAGGCCAAGGCATGCGGATTACTTGAGGCCAGGAGTTTGAGATCAGTCTGGCCAACGTGGCAAAACCCTATCTCTACTAAAACAAAAATTAGCCAGGCGTGGTTGAATGCCTCAGCTACTTGGCTGTCTGAGGCAGGAGAATCACTTGAACCTGGGGAGCCGGAGGATACAGTGAGCTGAGATTGTGCCACTGCACTCCAGCCTGGGTGTCAGAGCAAAACTCTGTCTCAAAAAAAGAAACGGAAAAAAGTAACACGGTGGTTTCCAAAGAATTTTTTTTATTAAAAAATGGAAAAAAAGAAACCTGTAATGTAATTGGTGTTATACCCATCTATTCAGAAGGAGGCTAATAGCATGAACAGGGCTGAGGGGTTTCTGGGATACAGGACTTTCAATTTTAAAATCCTTTAGAGGCCGGGCACAGTGGTTTACACCTGTAATCCCAGCAGTTTGGGAGGCCAAGGTGGGCGGATCACGAGGTCAAAAGAGCCATACGATGCTGGCCAACATGGTGAAACCCGTTCTCTACTAAAAATACAAAAATTATCTGGGTGTGTTGGCTCACACCTGTAGTCCCAGCTACTTGGGAGGCTGAGGTAGGAAAAAACGCTTGAATCTGAGAGGTAGAGGTTGCAGTGAGCCAAGATTGTGCCACTGCACTCCAGCCTGGCGACAGTGAGAATCTGTCTCCAAAAAAATAAAAAGTAAAATCCTTTAGAAGCTGGGACCTTCCTCCCCAACAACTTCAAATATAAATATATAAACAAGTGCTTGCAAAGACCAGTCTGAAACTCTATTCACGTACAAAACTGGGAAATTATGAAAACAAAGCAATTGCTTTTCCTTTTTTTTGAGATGGAGTTTGACTCTTGTTAACCAGGCTGGAGTGCAATGGCGCGATCTCGGCTCACCGCAACCTCCGACTCCTGGGTTCAAGCAATTCTCCTGCCTCAGCCTCCCAAGTAGCTGGGACTACAGGCGTGCACCACCATGCCCAGCTAATTTTTGTATTTTTAGTAGAGATGGGGTTTCACCATGTTGACCAGGATCGTCTCGATCTCTTGACCTCGTGATCCACCTGCCTCGGCCTCCCAAAGTGCTGGGATTATAGGCGTGACCCAGCACGCCCGGCCTGCTTTTTCTTAAAAAAATCAAAAAAGGCGGCCGGGTGCGATGGCTCACACCTGTAATCCAAGCACTTTGGAGGCCAAGGCGGGCAGATCACCTGAGGTCGGGAGTTCAAGACCAGCTTAACCAACATGGTGAAACCCCATCTTTATTTTTTTATTTTATTTTTTTGAGACAGAGTCTCACTCCGTCACCAGGCGCCAGGCTGGAGTGCAGTGGCGCGACCTTGGCTCACTGCAACCTCCGCTGCCCGGAAACCCCGTCTTTAAAAAAAAAAAAAAATCAAAAAAGGCAACGATTTCTTTCTTTTTATTTTTTTTGAGATGGAGTCTCGCTCTGTCACCTAGGCCAGAGTGCGGTGGTGCAATCTCGGCTCACTGCAGCCTTCGCCTCCTGGATTCAAGCGATTCTCCTGCCTCAGCCTCCCGAATAGCTGGGATTACAGGCGCCTGCCACCACACTCAGCTAATTTTTAGATTTTTAGTGGAGATGGGGTTTTGCCATGTTGGCCAGGCTGGTCTTGAACTCCTGACCTCAGGTGAACCGTCCGCCTCCAGCCAGGCATGAGCCACCATATCCAGCCAACAATTTCAAGTATTAGGGCATAAGAGCAATTTTGTCAATTTTTGATGCAATTAAGATGTCAGTAGATTTATTCAGATGCTAATACTTATTTGGGCCCCAAACCAAACATGAAATACTTTGTAGAAAATAATAAAGTACAGAAATTATTTATTAAATGGAATAAGATTAAAAATTATAGTTTATGGAACATACCATAAAAGATTAGATTTAAATGAAGTTTAATACAATACAATCTTAACAGTTCTATCAGTCAAGATTCTACCAGAGAAACAACCAGTAGAATACATCTACACAAAGATGGAGAGAGGTATCTCAAGAAATTTGTTTACATGATAGTGCAGTCTGGCTAGGCAAGCGTAAAATATGTAGGACAGGTCAGCAGCAGAGGTGAAGTTCTGAGGCGGGAGCTGACACTGCAGTCCACAAAATCTTTTTCCTCAGAAAAACAGATTTGCTCCTTTTTTTTGAGACAGTCTCACTCTGTTGCCCAGGCTGGATGGAATGCAGTAGCATGATTGTGGCTTATTGTAACCTCCGCCTCCCTGGGTTCAAGCAATTCTCATGCCACAGCCTCCCAAGCAGCTGGAACTATAGGCCTGGACTACCACACCCTGGCTAATTTTTGTATTTTTTAATAGAGATGGGGTTTCACCATTTTGGTCAGGCTCGTCTGGAACTCCCGACCTCAAGTGGCCTGCCTGCCTGGGCTTTCCAAAGTGCTGGGATTACAGGCGTGAGCAACCACACCCAGCCCAGATTTGCTTTCAAGGCATTTAACTGATTGGATGAGACCCACCCAGATAACTTGGGTGAATTTTTCTTTGAAGTCAACTGGTGGTGGATGTTTAATCACATCTGTAAGTACCCCCACAGCAATGCCTAGGTTAATGTTTGGTTGGATAACTGATTACTGTAGCCTAGCGAAGTTGCCAGAAGGGCTTGTTGCGGGTTTTCATAACATAAAAACGCAATCCCAGCACTCTGGGAGGCTGAGGCAGGCAGGTCACCTGAGGTCGGGAGTTTGAGATCAGCCTGAACAACATGGAGAAATCCCATCTCTACTAAAAATACAAAATAAGCCAGGCATGGTGGCACATGTCTGTAATCCCAGCCAGTTGGGAGGCTGAGGCAGGAGAATCACTTGAACCTGGGAGGCAGAGGTTGTGGTGAGCCGAGATCGTGCCATTGCACTCCAGCCTGAGCAACAAGAGCAAAACTCTTAAATTGCTACAAAACTAACTTATGATAACTTAATCATATGCCACGCAGAAATGGTGATATGGTTAAGAAAATTCCTAATGGAATTAAATAACGGAGGTTGCAAATCACAAAAGAGATATGTTGTCATAGTGGTCAAGCCTGTGGAGGATGGATTACGAGGCTAGGTCACCTCTTAGCAGTTATGTGACATTTCCAAGCTTCTTCAGCTCTCTGTACCTCAGTTTCCTCATCTGTAAGATAGGAATAATGTTGACTTCTAGGGTTGTAAGAATTAAGTAAGAAACTGATTCTTCATTCTTTCTGTGCTCTAAACATAACGCTTTCCCACTGAACCTTTCTACCTTCACCTACATACGTAACATGCATTTGTAAAGTATGTACTAGAAGGAGCCTGTTCATTACGTAGTATCTGTACTTATGTTACTTACCTTGATCCATGTTGGATTTATCATTTTATAATATTGCTTGCCTGTCAAGGAAGTAAAGTGGAAGAAAAAGTATGTATTGCCTGCCTTAGATTTAAAATCCTGGAAAGGACAGGGACAAGGCTGCTGGCTTGTACACTGCCCAAATCCAGAAAGCGCCGTCCACACAGATCACCTCAATGTTTGCCAGTGAAGATAATGGTGTCTGTATGGTGAAAAGGGCATACCACCAAAAGTTAGAGGAGTTGAGTCCTCATTTTGGTTCAGCCACTAAATTGGTGGTCTAGGATAAGACCTTAGCCTTTTTTGGTCTTAGTTTTTTAATCCAGATAAGATGATTTAAAATTTTTTTAAACTTATTTTTATTTTATAAGTTTATTTTTTATTGACATAATATTTGTAAATATGAGGTACAGGTGGTATTTTGTTACATGCATAGAATGTGTAATGATCAAGTCAAGGTATTTAGAATATCTGTCACCATGAGCATTTATCAGTTCTGTGTGTTGAGAACATTTCAAGTCCTCACTTCTAGCTATTTTGAAGTGTTACATTGTGGTTAGCTGTAGTCACCCTGCTGTGCTGCAGAACATTGTAACTTACTCCTTCTGAAATCACCTTTGCAAGATTTTGAGAGTAAAAGAAATCTGACATAGTTGACTCCATCTTGCTTCTGACCTCCAAGCTGTCCTTGGTCACTCCTGGGCATAGGCCAAGCTAACTTTGGGAGGAATTTGGTTTACAGTTTAACTTGAAAAAAGGACAATAACAATTCCTCCCTAAAACTAACCCCTTCCTTGCTCAGGGACAGAAAATTGCATTTTTAAGACTAATGAAAGGCCACAG
Source organism: Alouatta palliata (assembly GCA_004027835.1). Classification (NCBI taxonomy): domain Eukaryota; kingdom Metazoa; phylum Chordata; class Mammalia; order Primates; family Atelidae; genus Alouatta; species Alouatta palliata. The sequence continues at coordinate 72,184 of PVKV010007193.1, read as the reverse complement.
AAATAGCATTATGGGAGGGGCGTGAACTCTGCTAAAACATAGGCATAATTTCTATAAGCCCTTACTGCACAGGAGTCCTATGACCTTCCCAGTTGCTCCCATAGATAACAACAGTATTGTTGAACCTAAGATTGTTTTTTTTGAGATGTTTTTCAGACTGACCCCACCCAGACTCATGATTCATGACGCAACTGGTCCTGTGGCCCCACCCAGAGGCAGACTCAGCACACACCTTTCTGATTTCATCTTTAAGGAGTCAGCAGCACCCATTCCCTAGTCTCCTGCCCACCAAATTGTCCATAAAACCCTAGCCTCTGAGCCTTCAGGGAAACTGATTTGAGTGATAATTCCAGTTCTCACAAGTGGATGGCCTCTAATCAATTACACTCTTTCTTTTTTTTTCTTTTGAGACAGACTTTCGCTCTTCTTGCCCAGGCTGGAGTGCTGGTGATCTTGGCTCACTGCAACCTCCAACCCGGTCCCCGCTGCCCCTGGGTTCAAGTGATTCTCCTGCCTCAGCCTTCCAAGTAGCTGGGATTACAGGCATGCACCACCACACCAGGCTAATTTTGTATTTTTAGTAGAGAAAGGGTTTCTCCATGTTGGTCAGGCTGGTCTCGAACTCCCGACCTCAGGCGATCCGCCGGCCTTGGCCTCCCACCGTGCTGGGATTACAGATGTAAGCCACCACGCCTGGCCCAATTACACTCTTTCTTTACTGCAGTGCTGTGGTCTCAGTGAATTGATTTTGTTTGCGCAGCAGGCAGGAAAAACCCCTTGGCGATTACACTTGTACTTAGTATAATTGCATGTTTGCATGTTTGTACCCACTTTTTTTTTTTTTTGAGACGGAGTTTCGCTCTTGTTACCCAGGCTGGAGTGCAATGGCGCGATCTCGGCTCACCACAAACTCCGCCTCCTGGGTTCAAGCAATTCTCCTGCCTCAGCCTCCCGAGTAGCTGGGACTACAGGCACGTGCCACCATGCCCAGCTAATTTTTGTATTTTTAGTAGAGACGGGGTTTCACTATGTTGACCAGGATGGTCTCGATCTCTTGAACTTGTGATCCACCCGCCTCGGTCTCCCAAAGTGCTGGGATTATAGGCGTGAGCCACTGCGCCTGGCCTGTACCCACTTTTTTAGGCAGAGCCTCACTCTGTCACCCAGGATGGAGCGCAGTGGTGCAATTTCAGTCACTGCTTCAGCCTCCTCAGTAGCTGGGAGCACAGTTGCTTGCCAACATGCCCAGCTAATTTTTTTATTTTTTTAGACACAGGGTTTCACCATGTTGCCCAGGCTGGTCTCAAACTCCTCAAGTGATCTGCTCACCTCACCCACAAAGTGCTGAGCTTATAGGCATGAGCCACTGTGCCCGGCTGTTTGTACCCATTAATTAGCCACTCTTCGTCCTCACCCTCAACATCCTTTCCAGGCTGTGGTAACTAATATTCTAGCTGTACCTCCACGAGATCAGCTATTTTAGCTCCCACACCAGTGAGTGCATGTGATATTTGTCTTTTTGTGTCTAGCTTATTTCACTTAATGCAATGACTTCCAGTTCCATCCATGTTGTTGCAAATGACATGATTTCATTATTTTTTATGGCTGAAAAATATTCCATTGTGTAAATATGCCATATTTTCTTTATCCATTCTTCTGATAATGGACACTGTTGTTAATAGTGCTGCAATAAACATGGGGCTGCATGTATCCCTTTGAAATCATGATTTCCTTTCCTTTGGTTATATGCCCAGCAGTGGGATTGCTGCATGGTATGGTAGTTCTATTTTTAGGTTTTGAGAAATCTCCATACTGTTCTCCATAGTGTCTGTACTAATTTGCATTCCAACCTCAGAGTATGAGAGTTCCCTTTTCTCTGAATCCTTACCAGCATCTGCTATTTTTCTGAAATGATGATGATTTTCAAGGACACTTCTAGCTTTCAGATTTTGTTAAGTGTGCAATGATGGTTGTAAGAACAGTAGAAATCATAAATTCTCCCCATAAAGGTGGGTGTCAATATGACCACACGAGCATTTTTATGACATTCATTAGAATCTCACTACAAAGCACCATGAAATATATATATATATATAAAATGTGAAAATAATCACCAGAGAAAATACTCAACAAAGTAGGTATTTCAACAATCATCTCATCCATTTTTGGCCTATTTTCTTTTTTTTCCTTTGAGACTGAGTTTTGCTCTTGTTGCCCAGGCTGGAGTACAATGGTGGGATCTCAGCTCATTGCAACCTCCACCTCCTCGGTTCAAGTGATTCTCCTGCCTCAGCCTCCTAAGTTGCTGGGATTACAGGCACCCACCACCATGCCCAGTGAATTTTTTGTATTTTTAGTAGAGACTGGGTTTCGCCGTGTTGGCCAGGCTGGTCTTGAACTCCTGGCCTCAGATGATCCACCCACCTTGGCCTGTCAAAGTCCTGGGATTACAGCCTTTTGTCCTATTTTCATAAGTTATATACATACTTAATTTGCAATGTAATATTTGTAATAAAATTATTAAAGAAAAATTATTCATGACACTATTTAAGATAATAAGGCAGACTTTATTCAAAAGGAGCCATGGTGACAGGCATAAGGACCACTGCAGTGGGGTCTCACAGTAGGGGAGAGCGATTGCACTCGACTCTGACTGCAAGAAGGATGAGTGAGGATTTATCACCAAGGAGCAGGGTGGGAGTGGGTAGAAAATTACTAAGAAGAAACCAGAAGGATAAGGGGTTTCTGGCTAAACTGACTTGATAGGATTATTGCTAAAGGCAGATCAGGGTGATAAAATGTGAAGACTGGTCAGAGATAAGCGTGGAAGATTTTCATTAAACCAATTTATCAGGATTCTTGCTCAAATTGGATTCACTAAGGACAGAGAGAGAAGCCTAAGGTTGGGCCTAGTGCAGGGAGGACTCAGGAGCCTGACTGAGGTTTTGGTCAAAGGAGAGTCTTTGTCAAATGTTAAGTTTCCCTTATCATACCCTTAACATAATGACATTGGGAACAAATCAGAACAGAAACCTTATTTTAGATAAAAGCTGGAGCAGCCACAAACTTAACGGCTTGGAAAGCACTACCATTCATAATTTATTCCTTTATACATAAAACAACCTCACAAAGTGCTGTCAAGCAAGTCTTTCTAGTTTACAATGATCAAAACAATGGGAAATACATTTGTAAAGAACAAAGCAAATCAGAGAAATGCCTGAAGTCTGTCTGTCATTCAGTTAGCATGTTTGGGAATTATTCAGAATATTGCTGGGCTTGGTACAGTGCTTCATGCCTGTAATCCCAGCACTTTGGGAGGCCAAGGCAGGAGGATCACTGCTTGAGCCCCGGGAGTCTGAGAGCAGTCTGGGCAACAAAGTAAAACCCTATCTCTGTCAAACTATTAATAATAATAAATATAGAAAATGTTTCTAGGGGGCTGGGTGTGGTGGCTCACGCCTGTAATCCCAGCACTTTGGGAGGCCAAGTGGGATTGCTCGAGGTCAGGAGTTCGAGACCAGCCTGTCCAACAAAGCAAAACCCCATTTCTACTAAAAATACAAAAATTAGCTGGGCATGGTGGTGTGTGCCTGTAACCCTAGCTACTCGGGAGGTTGAGGCAGGAGAATCGCATGAACCCGGGAGGCAGAGGTTGCAGTGAGCTGAGATCACAGCACTGCACTCCAGCCTGGGCAACAAAGTGAAACTCTGTCTCAACAAATAAAAAAATAGGCCGGACACAGTGGCTCATTCTTGTAATCCCAGCACTCTGGGAGGCCGAGGCAGGTGGATCACCTGAAGTCAGGAGTTTGAGACCAGTCTAGCCAACATGGCGAAATCCTGTATCTATTGAAAATAGAAAAATTAGCCGGGTGTGGTGGCGGATGCCTGTAATCCCAACTACTCGTGAGGGTGAGGCAGGAGAATCACTTGAACCTGGGAGGCAGAGGTTGCAGTGAGCCGAGATTGCACCACTGCACTCCAGCCTCAGCAACAAGAGACTCTGCCTCAAAAAATAAATAAAATAAAATAAAATAAAATAAAATAAAATGCTTCTAGGGAATGAACGTTGCAATTGGAATTACTATGATCCATTCTCTGTTCTTTTCATTGTGCAAGTTTTTATAAAAAAAAAAAATTAAGATAAGGCATGGTGACTCATGCCTGTAATCCCAGCACTTTGGGAGGCCAAGGGTGAAGGATCACCTGAGCCTGGGAGCTCGAGGCTGCAGTGAACTGAATTGCACCACTGCACTGCAGCTTGGGTGACAGAGCAAGACCCTGTCTCAAAACAAAACAAAACAAAACAAAAAACAAAGGAAGGAAGGAAGAAAAAAAAAATTTAAGAGGAAGGTAATTTGTCCTTATTCTTGAAAAGTTTTCTCTGTGGATTCCATATGTGTTCATCATTCATTTGCATCAAAAATTTGACAAATACCAGCCCACCTAGAAGTACAGCTGTTGTTGCAGTGATAAGCATTGGTGCCAGAAACCCGGCAGGCTCTTTGTCAACTTCCATATCAAAAGGAGCAGAAGGCTGTGATATTTAATTTTTATGAACTGACCAAAAGTTGTATTCATGCTTAACTGTCATAGTAAACATGACAGTCTAGTCTTAGTTTATTTATTTATTTTAATTGAAAACATACATTTAAAAAAATAGAGATGGTATCTCACTATGTTGCTAAGGCTGGTCTTGAACTCTTGGCTCAAGTGATCCTCCTGCCTTAGCCTCCCAAAGTGCCGGGATTACAGGCATGCACCACCATGTCCAGCCAACAGTCTAGTCTTAGAAATAGCCATTTGTGTGCCCAGTGAATAATAATAAAACAAGATAAATAGAAGTAATTATTTTGCTAGTGATGTATATTAAAAGGAGCAGTTATGAGTTATTTGAGTTATTATTTATTTAAATGCTTTTCCTTCAATCCAGGGAATGCCCTGCTGTCAGAATTGTGTCTTTTAAAAACAGATATAGATCCTTGTGTACTGTGATATGCAGTATATGCTAGAAAATTGGCTGGGCCTTGTTGTTCACACATGTAATTCCAGCACTTTGGGAGGCTGAGACAGAAGGATTGCTTGAGCCCAGGAGTTTGAGACCAGCCTGGGCAACATAGTGAGACCCTATCTCTAAAAAGAAAAAAATTACACACGCACACACACACACATGAAAAAAAAGAGAAATTCTTCAATAGATTCCCATTTTACTTATATGACAAAGGCCAAAATACTGATCATCTCCCTTCATAATCAATTACTTGCCTTGAATTTTACACACTAGTGAGGTTGCCTGCTTCTAGTTGCCCAAACATCAGTTTTCATTTTGTGTCTTCAAGCTTCATGGGTCTGTCTAGAATGTCCTTTTCATCTTGTTTTCTTTGAAATCTTGCATAGGCGTCCCAGCACTACTCTGCTACTTTCCCTGACAGAATCCATCTCAGACAGCCTTAGTTATTACCTCTGTTATAACACATCTGTGCCCTTTCAATACTTATACTATCACCTATCCACTATTGGTTTACTTACATGCCTGATTCTTTTGTTTTGAGACAGAGTCTTGCTCTATTGCCCAGGCTGGGGTACAGTGGCGTGATCTTGGCTCACTATAACCTCCGCCTCCCTGCTTCAAGCAATTCTCTTGGTTCAGCCTCCCTAGTTGCTGGGATTACAGGCACAACAGAGTCTTTCTCTATTGCCCAGGCTGGAGTGCAGTGGTATGATTTCAGCTCACTGCAACCTCCATCTCCTGAGTTCAAGTGATTCTCCTGCCTCAGTCTCCTGAGTAGCTGGAATTATAGGCACACACCACCATACCCAGCTAATTTTTGTATTTTTAGTAGAGATGGGGTTTCACCATGTTGTCCAGGCTGGTCTTGACTCCTGACCTCAGGTGATCCACCTGCCTTGGCCTCCCCAACGTGCTGGGATTACAGGCCTGAGCCACTGTACCCAGCCAAAATGTACACTTTTAAGAAGTGGAATTTTTAAGAAATTCCATTTACAATAGCATCAAGAGGAACAAAATACTTAGGGATAAACTTAACTGAGGAGAAGAGAGACTTGTCCACTGAAAATCACAAAACATTGCTAAATGAAATCAAAGATATAAATAAATGTAAAGACATCTTGTGTTCCTGGGTTGGAAGACTTAATATTGTTAAGGTGATAAAAATTAGCTGGGTGTGGTGGTGCATGCCTGTAATCTCAGCTACTCGGGAGGCTGAGGCAGGAGAATCACTTAAACCCCGGAAGCGGAGGTTGCAGTGAGCCGAGATTGTGCCATTGCACTCCAGCCTAGATGACAAGAGCAAAACTCTGTCTCCAAAAACAAAAACAAAAACAGAATGACAGTTTTTCAAAAAGCAATACAGAGAACTGCCATATGATCCAGCAATTCTACTTCTAGGTATACACCTGATATGGTTTGGCTGTGTCCCCCGCCAAATCTCATCTTGAATTATAACTCCCACAATTCCCATGTGCCATGGGAGGAACCCGGTGGAAGGTAATTGAATCATGGGGGCAGGTCTTTCCCATGCTGTTCTCATGATAGTGAATAAGTCTTATGAAATCTGATGGTTTTAAAAATGCGAGTTTCCCTGCACAAGCTCCCACTCTTTGCCTGCTGCCATCCATGTAAGATGTGACTTGCTCCTCCTTGTCTTCCACCATGATTGTGAGGCCTCCCTAGCCATGTGGAAAAGTCCATTAAACCTCTTTTTCTTCCCAAGTCTTGAGTATGTCTTTATCAGCAGCATGAAAACGGACTAATACAATACCCCAAAGAATCAAAAGCAGTGACCCAAAGATAGGTTTGTGCACCCATGTTTCAGCAGCATTATATACAATAACCAAAAGGTAAAAATAACTCAAAGATCCTTCAACAGATTAATGGATAAGCAAAATGTATTATATACATTGGAATATATACATGGGACATACACACAAAATAGAAGATTATTCATCTTTAAAAAAGGAAGGAAATTCCTGTTTTAAATTCCTGACTCATGCTGCAATGTGAAAGAGCCTTGAAAACATTATGCTAAGTCAAATAAGCCAGACACAAAAGGACAAATGTATGATTTCATTTATATGAGACCCTTAGGATAGTCAAAATCATGGATACAGAAGTAGAACGGTGGTTACCAGGGGCTGGAGGAAGGAAGGTTGGGCAGTTATTGCTTAAAGGGCACAGAGCTTCTGTTTGTGATAATGAAAAAATTCTGAAGCTGGATTGTGGTGATGGTGGTGCAACAGTGTGAATGTATTTGTGGTGTTATGCTATATATTGGTTGGTTTTCTTTCATAGTCCCTGGCTTATAACCCAATAGACCTTGTTACACTCTTTTCCTATAATGTCTGGTATGTTAATCCTCAGGGTCAGGCCTCAGGAAACTGAATCTCTCTGACCTTCTCCTGCTCTCCTTCCATCTGCTCTAAGGCAGAACTCTAATATTCCTCCACCTTTTTAATTGTGAGTCTTAAGGCCCCGTGTCCCCCAGAGCATCCTGCACTATACACTGACATCATGAATCCTCCATAAAAACTCAAGAGGACTGGGTTTGGACAACCTCTGTGTAGCTGAACACGGGAGGTTCCTGGAGGATGGCATGCCCAGGGAGGACATGGAACCTCTGTTCCCTTTCTCCCATTCCTCCCCCTCTGCATATCCTTTATAATAAACTGGTAAATGTGTTTCCCTGAATTCTATAAGCTGCTCCAGCAAATTAATTGAATCCAAAGAGGGGATCATGGGAATCCCAACTTGAAGTCAGTCAGTCAGAAATTCAGGAGGCCTGGATTTGTAACTAGGGGGTGAGAGGCAGTCTTGGGGACTGAGGCCTCATGCAGTGGGATCTGACACCATCTCTAGGTAGACAGCATCAAAATTAAATTAGAGGACACCCAGCTGGTGTCTGCTGTGTGGTGTGTGGGAAAACCTCCCACGCCTTTGGTCATGGAAGTCTTCTGTGTTAATTGTTGTGTTATGAGAGCAGAGGAAAAACTGAGAATTTTTCCAAAACAGTATTTAATTCCACTAAATTGTATAGTTAAAAATGATGAAAATGGATGTATGTAGGATGAACAAGTTGAAAGATCTAACGTACAGCATGACGTCTATAGTTAAGAATAGTTTATTGTAGTCAAGATTATTGTTAAATAAGTAGATGATAGCTGCTCTTGCTACAGGAGGGGGAAATGGGTAACTGAGATGAGGAATATGTTCATGTGTTTCACTGTATTAACGATTTTATTATATATATTAAATATGTTGTCTATTTTATGTATTTGTTTATTTATTTATTTTGAGATGGAGTTTTGCTTTGTTGCCCAGCTGGAGTGCAATCTAGGCTCATCAGAACCTCTGCCTCCTGGATTCAAGCAATTCTCCTGCCTCAGCCTCCCAGGTAGCTGGGATTGCAGGCATGCGCCACCACGCGCAGCTCGTTTTCTTTTTTTTCATATTTTTAGTAGAGACGGGGTTTCTCCTTGTTGGTCAGGCTGGTCTCGAACTCCTGACCTCAGGTGATCTGCCACCTCGGCCTCCCAAAGTGCTGGGATTACAGGCGTGAGCCACTGTGCCCAGCCTGTTGTATATCTTAAATATACACAGTAACATTTATTTTAAAACACAATCTGTAATTTAAAAATTAAGCAACATGGTGAAACCCCATCTCTACTGAAAAATATAAAAATTAGCTGGGGGTGGTGGCACGCGCCTGTAGTCCCAGCTACTTGGGAAGCTGAGGCAGAAGAATTGCTTGAAACTGGGAGACAGAGGTTGCAGTGAGCCGAGATTGCGCCACTGCACTCCAGCCTGGCGCCTGGCAACAGAGCGAGAGACTGTCTCAAAAAAAAAAAAAAAAAAAAAAAAAAATTAAGTGCACTATGCATACAAAAGTGATTAAAATGGTAAGTTAAAAACTTAAAATTTTTTTTTTGTAGAGACAGAATCTCACTTTGTTACCCAGACTGGTCTTGAACTCCTGGACTTAAATGATCCTCCTGCTTTATTCTCCCAAAGTGTTAGGATTACAGGCATGAACCACTGTGCCTGGCCTAAAATGGCAAATTATCTTTTATCATGGTAAAACAAGCATATTTTACCATGATAAAAGAAGTCTACATTTTAGAAGCTGAATTCTGTTGGCAGCATTGAAGACAGATTGAAGAAGGTCAACATCAGAGTCCGGGAGGCCTGCTTGGACATGACGTACTAGCCAACTAGAGATTCTCAGGAGGGCCTGCACCAGCACCAGGGCAGAGTTTTGGAAAGAGAAGGGTGATGACAGAGCTATTTTAGATGTACAGTCAAGAAGAATCAGACACTCACTGACCATCGAGGTGGGGAGGAGTCATGGATTTCTAATATTTCCAGGTCACATGACAGAAAGAATATGGGAAAGGATCACAAGAGAAAATGTGGTAGAAATGTGTAATTTACAAAATAAAAAATATGAAAGCGGTTTTAACGAAGGGAATGTGAAACAATCATTGCCTCTTTATTTAGGTGCAGTGCAGTCAACTCTGTTCTGGATTATTTGCGGGACCAAAGTTCATTAGTGCGGCTAAGAGCAAAGTTCCAGATTCAGATTGCACTTTGCCACATTTTATCTTTTTTTTTCAGACAGAGTCTTGCTCTATCCCCCAGGCTGGAGTGCAGGGGTGCGATCCTGTTTCACTGCAACCTCCGCCTCCCTGATTCAAGTGGTTCTTGTGCCTCAGCCACCCAAGTAGCTGGGATTACAGGTGCCCGCCCCACACCCATCTAATTTTTGTATTTCGAGTAGAGATGGAGTTTCACCATGTTGGACAGGCTGGTCTCGAACTCCTAACCTCAGGTGATGTGCCTGCCTCGGCCTCTCAAAGTGCTGGGATTATAGGCCTGAGCCACCTCGCCCAGTCTTATTCTTTCTATCCCTAAATTTCTTGACATCAAAGTACAAGAGGTAAGTCTATCAGGATTTTAAAGTCTGTTTTAAGTTATGAAATTATACATACACAAAAATATATAATCATATCGTACAGTTTATAGAATAATAAAATGAACTGTGAATGATTGCATCTAAAATAGATCTTTCTTGTTGTTTTTGTTTGTTTTTTGTTTGCTTGAGACAGAGTCTCATTCTGTGGTCCAGGCTGGAGTGCAGTGGCGCAATCTTGGCTCACTGCAACCTCCGCTTGCCGGGTTCAAGCAATTCTCATGCCTCAGCCTCCTGAGTAGCTGGGATTACAGGTGTGCACCACTGCACCAGGCTAATTTTTGTATTTTTTGTAGATACGGGGTTTTATTGTGTTGGCCAGCTGGTCTTGAACTACTGGCCTCAAGAGATCTGCCCCCCTTGGCCTCCTAAACTGCCAAGATTACAGGTGTCAACCCCTGTGCTCGGCCTCAGATAGATCTTTACCAGTACTTTAGAAATACCCCATGTCACCTTTCCTTTCCATCCTCCATCAAGAGAATCACTTGTTCCTTTTTCTTTTTAGTGTTAACTCCAACATATGAATTTCTGGTGACTGAAGCCCTCATCTGCATATATCTTCTCAATGAAACTGATGACAAGCCCTTCTGGTACAAAAATGAAGTGGCCTCTCTCTCGTAGCTCTTCATCCCACACCAATACGTCCCCCTCTCTCAATTGTCCCAGTTGTAACTCAAAGGGTGGCATATCAAGGTCTTTAAATATATATATGAATTTCTAAACAATATGCTATTTGTATGTAAAGAACTGAAAAACAAGCACAAAGTTAGCTGTGTTAAAAAAAAAAAAAAAAAAAAAAGACGAGTGCCACTGTTAGAAAAAGACTCAATCATTGCTATAGACTGAATGTTTTCATCCCCCAGATTTCATATGTTGCAACCCTAATTCCAGAGCTGATGGTGTTTGGAGATGGGGCCTTGGGAGATCATTAGATCATTAGGGTGGGGCGCTTGTGATGGGATGAGTGCCCTTATAAGAAATGTGAGGGTTTGCTTCCTCTCTCTAATCTCTCCCATGTAAGGATACAATGAGAAGACCATGCACAAACCAGGAAGCCGCCCTCACCAGACACCAGATCTGCTGACACCTTGATCTTGAACTTTCTAGCCTCCAGAACTGTGAGCCACTCAGTACATGGTGTTTTGTGACAGCAGCCTGAGCACACTAAGACAGTCACAGTTTGGGTGACTGCCTGGATTCAGCTTTCCTCAGAGTTCATAAATGCCCCTTCTGGAGAATGCAGTGGGCAAAGCTGTAAGGAGTCCTGGGAAACAAGTCTTTCCCCTTCTGGAGCATCTACAGGGCTGAGCATGGGAAGGGGAGTGGTCAGGGGAGTGACCACTTTCTATTTTCTATTTTCAGAATATATTCTTAACTCTTCTTTCTGAACCAACTAATAATTTCTTTTTCTTTTTCTTTTTTAAGAAACAGGGTCTCACTCTATTGCCTAGGTTAGAGTTCAACAGCATGATCATAGCTCACTGTAACCTTGAACACCTAGGCTCAAGTGATCTGCCTGCATCAGCTTCCTGAGTAGCTAGGACCACAGGCCTGTACACCACACCTGGCTACTTATTATTTTTTTTACGTTTTGTAGAGATGAAGTCTTGCTATGTTGCCCAGGCTGGACTCAAACGCCTGGTGTCAAGTGATTCTCCCACCTCGGCTTCCCAAAGCACTGGGATTACCGGAGTGAACCACTATACCCAACTGAATTTTTCATTTTTTAAATTATATTTTTAATTTCCAAGATCTCTCTTTTGTTCTCTGAATGTTTCTTTCTTAAGGTATTTCATTTTTGTTTTATGGGTACCCCATCTTCTGTCTCTGAGGATATTGGCAGGTTTTTAGAAATTTTCTCTTTCTTTCTTTCTTTCTTTCCTTCCTTCCTTCTCTCTTTCTCTTTCTTTCTTCCTTTCTTCCTTCCTTTCCTTTCTCTGTCTCTCTCTCTCTCTTTCTTTCTTTTCTTGCTCTGTTGCCCAGGCTGGAGTGTAGTGGTGCAATCATAGCTCAGTGCAGTCTGAAACTCCTGGGCTCAAGTGATCCTCCTGCCTCAGCTTCCTGAGTAGCTAGGACTACAGGCATGTACCACCACACCCTGCTAATTTTCAATTTTTTTTTTTTTTTGGTAGAGACAGGGTCTTACTTTTTTGCCCAGGCTGATCTCGAACTCCTGGTCTCAAGCAATTCTCCTGCCTTATCCTACCAAAGTGCTGGGATTGCAGGTGTGAGCCATCATGCCGGCCTGAATTTTAAAAGGGAAATCTCTATTTGTATTGCAAATGTTGATATTAGACAGAAATCAGAATTCTTAAGAAAAAAATCTAAGGAAGAACAAAGTCAAGTTTGTGTTAGAAATGTTATTTTTCTTTTTCTTTTTTTTTGTTGAGATGGAGTCTTGCTCTGTAGTCCACGCTGCAGTACAGTAGCATGACCTTGGCTCACTGCAACCTCCACCTCCCGGGTCACAGTTCTAGCAATTCTCCTACCTCAGCCTCCCAAGTAGCTGAGATTACAGGTGCAAGCCACCACGCCTGGCTTATTTTTGTATTTTTAGTAGAGAAAGGATTTAGCCATGTTGCCCAGGCTGGTGCTGGGATTACAGGTGTGAGCCACCACGCTGGCCTCCACAAAGTTGATAAGGGAGTCCTTCAGCCAAAGTCAGCCTGCAAAGGAGGTCATGCCTCCCATGAGTGTGTCTGCCTTGGTGTTGCCTTGGTGTGCTGCTCCAACCAGTCCCTAGCAGGAGCAGCCTATGGGCAGTCACACTGTACCCAAGCATACTGATGAATTTCAGAACACAAGAGCTGGGGTCTTTGGTCAATTATGTTACCAAAAAGAGGCCTATGAGGCATGTTCTCATGGCCACCACATTTGCCGTCACTGGAGTATTATGCAGCGCTAGAGCTATTCAGACACCCAGAAAGAGGAAGCAGGAAGCAGGAGGGGGTTGTCCACTTGCAGGCTCAGCCCTGAGGGAGATGTGGAAGACTGAGAAGGCATATGCATGTTGCAATTCTCCATGGATTAATGCCAATGCCCAATCTGTCCTTCTACTCCCAGCCTTTTCACATTGAATCTTGGTGCCCCTGGGGAGACTTCCCTTAACTAAGCAGGCCGTTATTAGAGCCTTCTCTGCAGATATTTTTTTTTTCTTTCTTTCTTTCTTTCTTTCTTTCTTTTTCTTTTTTTTTTTTTTTTGAAGAACAGCCTCATTCTGTGGCCCAGGCTAGAGTGCAGTGGTGGGATCTTGGCTCACTGCAACCTCCACCTCATGGGTTCAAGTGATTTTCACATCTCGGCCTCCTGAGTAGCTGAGACTCCAGGCGCACACCATCAACCTGGCTAATATTTTTTGTTTTTGTATTTTTAGTAGAGATGAGGATTCGCCATGTTAGCCAGGCTAGTCTTGAACTCCTGACCTCAGATGATCTACCCCCCGCCCGGCTTCCCAAAGTGTTGGGATTACAGGCGCGAGCCATGGCGCCTGACCCTCTGCAGAATCTGATCATGAAGGAAAAAAAGATTTAAAGACACTAAATCATTGAGCTTCTTAGCAAAATGGTCAAGGCAAATCTATACATCCACATTGACAAATCCAACCCATTCACATAGTTTCCAAAGAGCTTTTCAGTGCCCCATTCCTAAACATGAGTAGACAGCTAAGGATCATCAGACATTTGAGAAAAGTCCATGGCATGGAAATAGATGGGAAACACCACACAAGCAGGAAACGGCAACCTAGAGGAAACGGAGACTATCCTTAGAAAATAAAACTGCCAAAAACCTATCAATATTCTCTGAGACAGAAGATGTGGCACCCATGAAACAAAATGGAGTGTTTTAAGAAAGGAACATTCAGAGAACAAAAGAGAGGTCTTGGAAATTAAAAGTATAGTAACAAAAATGAAAAATTCAACAGATGGTATGAAAGAGAAACTGAGAATAGCTCCTGAAAGTAGAGCAACAGGATGTATAGAGGAGGAAAATTATAAGAAAATCAGAGAAGCTTACAAGTAGAACAAAGCCAGAATATTAGGAATTACATGAGAACAGAGACAATGGAAGGAAGAAAATTATTAATCACATGATTCAAAAAGATTTCTCAGAGTTGAGGGATGTGAGCTTGTACACAGAAAGGTCACCATACAGTGTCCAGCCCATGACATGGATATAGAACAAAAACAAAGCCCACCCAGCTGGATGTGGTGGCTCACACCTGTAATCCCAGCACTTTGGGAGGCCAAGGCAGGCAGATCACTTGAGGTCAGGAGTTTGAGACCAGTCTCGCCAACATGATGAAACCCTGTCTCTACCAAAAATATAAACAAATTGGCTGGGCACAGTGGCACACGCCTGTAGTCCCAGCTACTCTGGAGGCTGAGGCAGGAGAATCACTTGAACCTGGGAGGCAGAGGTTGCAGTGAGCTGAGATCGCACCACTGCACTCCAGTCTGGGTGACTGGAGTGAGACTTTGTCTCCGTAAAAAAAAAAAAAAGACCAGAACAAAACACAAAGCCCACTAGTATGAAATGTCAGAACATTTTGTAAGGAAAGATATTTAGATCTTTCCTTACAAAAGAATCAGAGAAAATGATGGCACTGGACTTCTCAACGGTAATACTGCAAGCTAAGGGACAAGGGAGCAATGCTTTTGAAATGCTGAGGAATGGTTTCAAATAGAGAATTACATATCCAGCCAAAATATTATTTCAGTTGGAACTAAATGAAGACATTTTCATACATGAACAATCTCAAAAACTGGCCACCTATCTATTTTTCCTCTGAAAGTTACTGGAGGATGTGTTCCATTAAAATGAGGTATTATACTAATAAAGCAGAATATACGAGAGCCAGGAAACAGAAGATCCAGTAGAGGGAGACAAAATAGTGAACAGTGCATATAAAACTAAATGAAAACAAAGACATGTATTAACACCAAGAACAAGAAAATGTTATTAGGGAAGAAAAAGAAACATGACTGTGCTGTGAATGTGGTTTACATTACCATAATAACAGCAACAGTGAATCTGACTAAACTATTTTATTTTTTGAGATGGTGTCTTGCTCTTGTTGCCCAGGGTGGAGTGCAGTGGCGTGATCTTGACTCCGCCTCCTGAGTTCAAGCAATTCTCCTGCCGGTCAGGTTCAAGCGATTCTCCTGCCTCAGCATCCTTAGTAGCTGGTATTACAGGCGCTTGTCACCATGCCCAGCTAATTTTTTTTTTTGCATTTTTAATAGAGATGGGGTTTCACCATGTTGCCCAGGCTGGTCTCAAACTCCTGGGCTCAAGTGATCCACCCGCCTCAGTCTCCCGAAGTGCTGGGATTACAGGCATGAACCACCACGCCTGGCTTAAACTATTTTATTTTGCTTTATTTTAATTTTTAGAGATCAAGTCTTGCTCTGTCACTCAGGCTGGGGTACAGTGGCATGATCATAGCTCACTGTAGTCTTGAACTCTTGGCTCAAGGTGAGATCCTCCCACCTCAGTCTCCCACTGACTAAAGTCTTCATAAAACTCTCATGTGGGAGGATGAGAAGAGTGAGTGGTTATGCATGGTAGTCATAGTAGGGCTTAGAAAAGACCTAAATCCTTATCTTTCAAAGTGGAATGTTGATAGATTATACTTTTTTTTTTAACCTTTAAGTTCAGTGGACAAGTGCAGGTTTGTTACACTGGTAAACTTGGGATTTTTTGTACAGATTGCTTTGCCATGCAGGTATTAAGCCTAGTACCTATTAGTTATCTTTCCTGATCCCCTCCCTCTTTCCATCCTCTATCCTCTAATGGGCTGTTTTTTCCCCTCTAGGTGTCCATGTGTTCTCATCATCTGGCTCCCACGCGTAAGTGAGGCCATGAGGTATTTCGTCTTCTGTTCTTGCATTAGTTTGCGAAGGATAATGGCCTTCAGCTCCATCCATGTTGCTGCAAAAGACAGGGTCTCATTCTTTTTTACGGCTGCATTATTCCATAGCGTATATGTACCACATATCCTTTATCCAATGTACCATCGATGGGCATTTAGGTGGATTCCATGTATTTGCTATTGTGGATAGTGCTGCAATGAACATACATGTACATGTGTCTTTATAATAGAACAGTTTACTGATAACTTAAAAAAATGGCAGTATAAGGTGGGCACAGTGTCTCATGCCTGTAACCCCAGCACTTTTTAAAGCTGTGGTGGGTGGCTCATTTGAGCCCAGGAGTTTGAGACCAGCCTAAGTAACGTGGCAAGACCTGTCTCTCCCTAAAAAAAAAAAAAAAAAAAAAAAAAATTAGCCAGGTGTGGTGGCATGTGCCTGCAGTCCTAGTTACTTGGGAAACCAAGGTGGGAAGATCCTGAGCCCAGGAGATTGAGGCTGCAGTGAGCCAGGATCACACCACTTCACTCCAGCCTGGGCAAGAGAGTGAGACTCTGTTTAAAAAAAACAAAACAAAACAAAAAAAAAAAACAGCAATATAAGTAGGTTACCTAAGAGATTCCAAGGCAAATGTCCAAATACACAGTTAAAAGAATTATATGCAAAATAATAAACAAGTTAGTTACTTCCAAGATACAATGGGGGTATAGGCATTGAGTAAATACTCCCATTCCAAAAGGAAGAAATAGAAAGGGACTACAGATCCCACACAACTTTGAAACCCAGAAGGGCAGTCATTATATCTGAAAGCTCCCAAATAATCTCCTTTGACTCCATGTCCCACATCGAGGCCACACTGATGCTGCTCTGCCTGTGTGGCTTTGCAGTGTTCAGCCCCCAGTGACTGCTCTCACAGGCAGGTGTTGAATGTCTGCAGCTTTTCCAGGCATGTGGGGCAAACTGTTGGTGGATCTACCATTCTGGGATCTGGAAGACAGTGGCCCTCTTCTCATTGCTCCACTAGGCAGTGCCCCAGTGAGGACTCTGTGTAGGAGCTCCAATCCCACATTTCCCCTCTACACTGCCCTAGTAGAGGCTCCCCATGGGGGCTCTGCCCCTGAAGCAGGCTTCTGCCTGGACATCCAGGCTTTTCCATACATCCCCTGAAATCTAGGTAGAGACTCCCAAGCCTCAGCTCTTTCATTTTGTGCACCTGCAGGCTTAACACTATGTGGAAGACACCAAAGCTTATGGCTTGTACCTTCTGAAGCAGAGGCCAGAGCTCTGGGCCCCTTTGAGCCATGGCCAGAGCTGGAGTGACCAGGATGCAGGGAACAGTGTTCAGAGGCTGTGGAGGGCAGTGGATCCTGGGCCTATCCCACAAAACCATTCTTCCCTTCTAGGACTCAGAGACTGTAATAGGAAGGGCTGCTGTGAAGGTCTCTGAAAGGCCTTCAAGGCCTTCTCCCCATTGTCTTGTCTATTAGCACTTGGCTCTTTTTAACTTATGTACATTTCTTCAACCTGCTTGAATTTTTCCCTGGAAAAATAGGCCTTCTTTTCTACCACATGACGAGGCTGCAAATTTTTCCAAACTTTTACACTTTGCTTCCCTTTTAAATACAAGTTTCAACTATGGGACATTCCTTTGCTCATATATATCTGATAGGTTGTTAGAAACAGCCAGGCCACATCTTCGACACTTTGCTGCTTAGAAATTTCTTCTGCCAGATACCCTAAATCATCACTCTCAAGTTCAAATTTCCACAGATCCCTAGGGCAGGGGCACAATGTGGTCAAGTTCTTTGCTAAAGCCTAACAAAAGTTACTTTTGCTCCAGTTCCCAGTAAGTTCCTCATTTCCATCTGAGACCTCCTTAGCCTGGCCTTCACTGTCCATATCACTATTAGCATTTTGGTCACAAACATTTAACCAGTCTGTAGGAAGTTCCAAACTTTCTCTCATCTTCCTGTCTTCTTCTGAGCCCTCCGAACTCTTCCACTCTCTCCATTACCCAGTTCCAAAGTTATTTCAACATTTTTAGGTATCATTAAGCAATGTCCCACACCCAGCTTTTAGGTATCATTGCCTTAAAGGTAAGACTGCCATAAAGAAATACCTCAGGCAGGGCACTGTGGTTCATGCCTGTAATCTCAGCACTTTGAGAGGCTGAGGTGGGCGGATCACTTGAGGTCAGGAATTTGAGATCAGCCTGGCCAACATGGTGAAGACCTGTCTCTACTAAAAATACAAAAATAAAAATTAGCTGGGTGTGGTGGTATGCACCTGTAATTCAAGCTACTCAGGAGGCTAAGGCACAAGAATTACCAGAATCCGGGAGGCAGAGGTTGCAGTGAGCCAACATTGCTCCACTGCTCTCTAGCCTGGGTGACAGAGTGAAACTCTGTCTGAAAAAGGAAAAAACAAATACTGCAGATTGGGTAATTTATAAAGAAAAGAGGTTTAATTGGCTTGTGATTCTGTAGGCTGTACAGGAAGCATGACATTGGCATCTGCTTGGCTTCTGGGGATGCCTTAGGAAACTTACAATCCTGGTAGAAGGTCGGGAGCAGGCCATGTCTTACATGAAAGAGCAGAAGAGAGACCAACCGAGGAGGTGCCACACATTTTCAAACATCCAGATCTCAGGAGAATTCACTATCATGAGAATAGCACCAAGCAGGTGATGCTAAGCCATCAGAAGGAACCCACCCCCATGATCTAATCACCTCCCACCAGGCCCCACCTCCAGCAATGGAGATTACAACTGAACATGAGATTTGGGTGGGGACACAGATGCAAACCATATCACTAGTGGAGTGAGATGTTGCTGGAAAAGTTGGCAGGGACCAAGTCCTGAAGGGCTCTCTTTGTTTTGGATTTTATTATGGAGAGTATAGGGATTCATGAAAGGATTTTAAGTTAGGGGATGTGATGACTGGGTTTATGTTTTGTAAAAATCACTCTGCAACCATTGTAGAGGAAGGATGGGAAGAATATAATGTCAAAGCTGGAGAGTCCGTTTACAAATTAACTGTCCCAGACCAGGCATGACATGACAAATATTGAGTCAAATCAGTTCCAGTGTATACAGAGCGAAAGGAATGGAATTCAAGCATCCTTGCCCTTCTCACTCAGAAAGGCATCATTGGAGCCCTAATGAGGTGCTGGAATTCTCATGCTCACACAGTAGAGATATGGAGCACTCTAGCTTGGTGTCAAAGGAGGCTGAGTGGGAACCTGGACCTTTACCCACATCTGGTAGTAACAAGGCAGCAGTGCTCCCTTCTCCTGCTGGAGTGGTATCACACACACACAAGAGGCCAGCCGAAAAGAAGGTTAAGATCTAGAGTCTCATAACACAACAACCAGATGTCCCAGATTCAATTGAAAATGAGTGCCATGTCAAGAACTAGTAAATCTCAAACTGAATGAAAAAATATATATAATCAATAGATGGAAACACAAGATGACAGAGATGCCACAATTATCTGACAAAAATAAAGATGCTTCAGTGAAAAATTATGAATATGCTTGAAGCAAGTGAAAAAATTGAAAGTCTCAGCAAAGAAATAGAAGAACCAAATAGAAATTTTTAGAAATTAAAAATACAATAAGTAAAAGAAAACATCCAGCAGATAAGCTCAATATGCTGAGGTGACAGAGGAATGAATCAGATAATTTGAAGAGAGACCAATAGAAATTACTCATCCTGAGCAACAGAGAAAGATAGACTTAAAAAAAATAAAATAAACAGAGCTGCAGGGACCTGTGGGTTTGTAACAAAAGATCTAACATTCATGTAATTGAAGATCCAAAGAAAAGGAGAAAAAAGGGACTGCCTTGTAAAAGTACTCAAAGAAATAATATCAGAAAACTTCCCAAATATGATAAAATACATAAACCTACAGATTTAAGATGGTGAGTGTATACCAAACAGGATAAACCCAGAGAAATCTATAGCATTAACATAGTCAAACTTCTGAACATAAAAGACAAAGAAAAGATAATGAAAGCAGAGCAAGAGAAACAACATCTTAAGTATAAAGAAAAAAAGTCTGAATGTCAGTGAATTTCTCATCAGAAACCACAAAGGCCAGAAGGAAATGGCAAAACAGTTTTCATGTGCTAGAAGACTGTCAACCCAGAATCTTATACCCACAGAAAATATCTTTCATGAATAAAGGAGAAGTCACAGCATTCTCAGATGAAAAAAACTATGAGAATTTGTTGGCAGATCACCCTAAGAGAATGACTAAGTGAAGTCCTCTAAGCAGAAAGGAAACAATAAAAGAAGGAATCTTGGAATATCAGAAAATGAAAACACGGAAGTCAAAATACATGTAAAGACAGAACACCTTCTAAAATTCCTATTGAGTTTTCTAAATTATATTTAGTAGTTGAAGCAAAAATTATAAACTGGCTGGTGTTGTTCTAAATGCATAAAGAGGAAGTAGTTAACATAAATAAATCTGGGAGGATAAAAAGATGTAAAGAAAGGTAAAGCTTCTGTACTTCACTTGAACTGGTAAAATGATGATGCTAGTAACTATGATAAAATTTTGTACCTATGTGTGCTTGTATGTATACATATAATTTTATATTACATATAATTGTATATTCTACATATAACTTCATATTTTATAAGTATACAATAAAATATGTTATATTAGAAATGATTTATTTTGTATCTAAATTATAATGTGTTATTTAAATAAAATATGTCATATTTTATATTTCTATAAAATGTAAAATTATATAAATATATAATTATAAAATATAGTTATATAATATACTATCGATTAAATATTTATAATTCAATATTTACAATTTAACTCTAGACTAAATATTTTATAATATAATGTATATTAAATATTTTATATTTTAAAAAAAGTGCCAGGCATGGTGGCTCACGCCTGTAATCCAAGCACTTTGGAGGTCAAGGCGGGCAGATCACCCGAGGTCGGGAGTTCAAGACCAGCCTGACCAACATGGCTAAATCCCATCTTAAAAAAAAAAAATTAAAATAAAATATATTTTATATTTCTAAAATAGTTCTTTTTCTGAGACAAGTTCTCCCTCTGTTGCCCAGGCTGGAGTGCAGTGGTGTGATCTTGGCTCACTGCAACCTCCGCCTCCCAGACTCAAGTGATTCTTCCACCTTAGCCTCCCAAATAGCTGATATAGTTAAGATACAGAGCATTTCTATTACCATAAAGATCCCTCCTTTTTCTCCTTTATGGCCACACCCATTTCCTTCCAGCTCCACACCTCCCACCTCCTTAACCTCTGGTAATCACTAATCTGTTCTCCATTTTTTAAACTTCTTTTTGCCTGGCTTTGTGTGTGTGTGTGTGTGTGTGTGTGTGTGTGTGTGTGTGAGACACTATCCCAGCAGGAGAAGGGGCACTGCCTTGTTACTGCCGAATGGGGTAAAGGTCCAGGTTCCCACTCAGCCTCCTTTGATACCAAGTAAGTATTTCTACTGTGTGGGGGTAAGAGTTCCAGCAGCTCACCAGGTGTCCACTGACACCACCATGCTCAGCAAAGTTTTGAATTTTTTGTGAAGATGGGGTTTTGTCATGTTACCCAGGCTGGTCTCAAACTCCTGGCCTCAAGTGATCCACCCACCTTGGCCTCCCACAGTGCTGGGACTACTGGCATGAGCCACAGTTATCAGTGTCCTGACTGTGATATGGTACTATATATAGTTTTATATATAGTGCTATATGTACTATATACTATGGTATTACATACAGTTTTACACTATAATATTGTACTATTATATTATATTGCACTATATTATAAAATTGTGTATTATAAAATTGTATTGTAATAATATAATATTCATGCCTAGCTGAGAACCCAGAAATATTTTTTACTTCATTTACATATATGTATATTTTTTATAGAAACAGGGTCTCACTATGTTGCCCAGACTGGTCATGACCTCATGGGCTCAAGGT
This sequence comes from Alouatta palliata, assembly GCA_004027835.1. NCBI lineage: Eukaryota > Metazoa > Chordata > Mammalia > Primates > Atelidae > Alouatta > Alouatta palliata. The sequence goes on along the minus strand of PVKV010007193.1, from coordinate 50,362 downwards.
ATCCTCTCCTCTTAGCCTGCCAAAGTGCTAGGATTACAAGTGTGAGCCACTGCGCCTGGCTGAGAACCCAAAAACAGAGCCACACAAATATCCCCAACTCGTATTTTACAAAAGTCCAAAAACAATTCAATGGAGGAAGGTTAGCCTTTTGAACAAATGGTGCTGGAGTATTTGGACACCCATAGGCGCAAATACAAACAATAAGGAACTTGGACCTAAATCTCACACCTTATGAAGAATTAACGTGGCCAGGAAGGTGGCTCATGTCTGTAATCCCAGAACTAAGGGAGGCCAAGGTGGGTGGATCACCTGAGGTCAGGAGTTCAAGACTAGCCTGGCCAACATGGCAAAGCCCTATCTCTACTAAAAATACAAAAAAAAAAAAAAAAAAAAAAAAAAATTTAGCCAAGTATGATGGTGTGTACCTGAAGTCTCAGATACTCAGGAGTCTGGGATTTGAGAATCGCTTGAACCTGGGAGGCAGAGGTTGCAGTGAGCTGGGATCGAGCCGTTGCACTCCAGCCTGGGCAACAAGAGCAAAACTCTATCTCAAAAAAGAAAAAAAAAAGAAAAAAAAAAAAAAAGAATTAACCCAAATGGATAACGGATATAAATGTAACGTGCAAAACTATAAAATTTTAGCAAAAATTCTAGCAGAAATTCTTTGGGAACTAGGGGTGGAAAAGAATTTTTGGACTCAACATTAAATGCACAATTCATAAAAGGAAAACATGGCAATTAGACTTTATCAAAATTAGAAACTTCTTCTATGATAGATGCCGTCAGTAGGATGAAAAGATGAGCCACATACTAGGTGAATACATTTGCAGACCATATACCTAACAAAGAATTTCTTTTTTTCTTTCTTTTTTTTTTTTGTTTTGAGGCAGAGTCTCACTCTGTCACCCAGGCTGAAGGGCAGTGGCACCATCCAGGCTCACTGCACCCTCTGCCTCCTGGGTTCAAGCAATTTTCCTGCCTCAGCCTCCCAAATAGTTGGGATTACAGGCACACACCACCACACTTGTCTAATTTTTGTATTTTTAGTAGAGATGGGTTTCATCGTGTTGGCCAGGCTGGTCTCAAATTCCTGGCCTCAAGCAATCCACCTGCCTTGGCCTCCCAAAGTGCTGAGATTACAGGTATAAGCCACTGCACCTGGCCAGGATTTCTTTCTTTTTCCTTTCTTTCCGTTTTTCTTTTATTTTTTTCCTTCCTTCCTTCCTTTCTTCCTTCCTTCCCTCCTTGTCTTTCTTTCTTTTCTTCCTTTCTTCTTTCTCTCTCTTCCTTCCTTTCTCCCTCTCCCTCCCTCCCTCTTTCTTTTCCTTTCTTTTTCTCTTTCAGAGTCTTGCTCTGTTACCCAGGGTGGAGTGCAGTGGTGTCATCACAGCTCACTATAGCCTCAACCTCCTGGGCTCAGGTGATTCTCCCACCTCAGCTTCTGAGGTAACTGGCACTACACACATGCACCACCACACCCAGCTAATTAAAAAAAATTTTTTTTGTAGCGACAGGATCTCCCTATGTTGCTCAGGTGGGTCTCCAACTCTTAGGCTCAAGTGATCCTCACACCTTGGTTCCCCAAAGTGCTGGAATTACAGGGGTGAGCCCCTGCTCCCAGCCCTGGATTCTTTTCTTAAATATATAAAGAAGGCTCAAAAATCAACAGTAAAAAAACGCACACACAATCCAATTAGAGAATGGCCAAAGACATGAACAGACATTTCACCAAAGAGGATATACAGATGGCAAATGCACACATAAAAATATATTCAGTATCGTTAGCCATTTGGGAAATGCATATTCAGTTTACAATGACATATCACTACGCACCTACCAATGGCTAAAATACAAAATCTTGACAACATCACATGCCGTGGAGGATGCCGAGAAACATGTTTACTCATGTATTACTGGGAGAGAACAGCTTTTCAGTTTCTTTAAAAAACTGAATCTGAATATGACCCAGTAATTTTACTCCTGGGCATTTATCCCAGATAAATAAAAACATAGGTATACACACACACACACACACACACACACATACACACAAAGCCTGTACATAAATGATTATAACAGTTTATTAGTAATAGCCAAAACCTGCAAACAACCCTGATGTCCTGTTAAAGATGAATGGTTAAACAATGCATATCCACACCATGGGATACAATCTGCTCCGGCTTCAGTGTTTGTGCCTCTCCAAAATTCATGTTGAAATTTAATCCCCAATGCAATCACTTTAAGAGGTTGAAGCCTTAAGAGGTGATCCATCAAGAGGGCTTTGCCCTCATAAGTAGGATTAGTGCCTTTATGAAAGGGATTGAGGGAGTCTGACCCTTTTTGGCTTTTGCCCTCTTACCATGTAAGGACACAGCATGCGACCCCTCTGCCATGTGAGAATACAGCTGTGAGAAGGAGCCATATTGGAAGCAGAGAGAAGCCCTCACCAGACCCAAATCTGCTAGTGCTTTAATCTTGGACTTCCCAGTCTCAAGAACTGTGAGCAACACATTCTATTATTTAGAAATTACCTAGGCTAAGGTATTCTATTACAGCAGCAGGAATGGACAGAAACAGTATTTAACAATCAAAAGGAATAAACTGCTGATGAACACAGCAACCTGGATGGATAGCCAGAAATTCATGCTGAGTGAAAAAAGCCAATACTAAAAGGTTATGTACTTTGTGATTTTGTATAAAATGTTCTTGAAATAATAAAATTATAAAAAGGAGCCCAGCTTAGTGGTTCATGCCTATAATCCCAGCACTTTGGGAGGCCAAGGTGGGCAGATTGCTTGAGCCTAGGAGTTCAAGACCAGCCTGGGCAACATGGTGAAACCCTGTCTCCACCATATGTACAAAAAGTTAGCTGGGCATGCCTGTAGTCCTACCTACTTGGGGGCTGAGGCAGGAGGATGGCTTGAGCCTGAGATGTTAAGGTCGCAGTAAGCTGAGATTGCGCCACCGCACTCCAGACTGGATAATAAAGGTCCTCCCTCAAAAAAAGAAAATTGTAGAAATGGAGACTAGATTACTGGTTACCAGAGGTTAAGGAGGTGAGAGTTATGGAGTGGCACGGAAGTGGGTGTGGCCATAACGCAGCAAGAGGAGGGTTATGGAAATGCTCTGTATCTTTATCATACCAGTGTCAATATCCTGACTGTGATATTGAACTATAGATAGTTTTACAATACAATATTGTATTATAATATTGTATTTTTTTTTTTTTTTTTTGAGACGGAGTTTCACTCTTCTTGCCCAGGCTGGAGTGCAATGGCACGATCTCGGCTCACCGCAACCTCCGCCTCCTGGGTTCAAGCAATTCTCCTGCCTCAGCCTCCCGAGCAGCTGGGACTACAGGCACGTGCCACCATGCCCAGCTAATTTTTGTATTTCTAGTAGAGACGGGGTTTCACCATGTTGACCAGGATGGTCTCGATCTCTTGACCTCGTGATCCACCCGCCTCTGCCTCCCAAAGTGCTGGGATTACAGGCGTAAGCCACCGCGCCCGGCTATAATATTGTATTATATTGTATCATTATATTATGTTGCATTATATTATAAAATCATATTGGAATATAATGTTCCTTCCTTGGAGGAAACAGGGTAAAAAGTATATGGGATCTCTTTATATTATTTCTTATAACTGTATGTACATCTATAATTATCTCAAAATAAAATTTTGGCCAGGCCTGGTGGCTTATGTCTGTGGGAGGATCAGTTGAGGCCAGGAGTTCAAGACCAGCCTGTGCAACATAGCAAGACCCCATCTTTAGAAAAATAAATGAATAAAATAATTTTAATGAAAATATTATTATAAAGCAAACAACTGTGTAAACACCTCCCAATTAAGAACAAAGAACTTGTCCAGGGCTGGTCATGATGGCTCATGCCTGTAATCCCAGCACTTTGGGAAGCTTTGACAGGAGGATCACTTGAGCCCAGGAGTTTGAGACCAGCCTGGGCAACGGAGTAAGATCCTGTCTCTGCATATAAAATAAAACAAAATGTAAAACAAAATAAAATAAAATAAATAAAATAAAGTAAAATAAAATAATAGCTAGGCTAGGTGTATGCCTGTGGTCCCAGCTTCTCAGGAGGCTGAGGTGGGAGGACTGCTTGAGTCCAGGAAGTTGAGGCTGTAGTGAGCCATGATCACACCACTGCACCCCAGTTTGGGTGACAGAGCAAGACCCTGCCTCAGAAACAAAGAACAAAACAAAACTTGGCCAGCACTTCAGAAAAAAAAAAAAAATTTGGCCAGCACTTGAGAAGCTACTACATGTCCCTTCCTATTCAAAATTACTTTCTTCCCCTAAATGTAACCACTATTCTGACCTTTTTTTTTTTTTTTTTTTTTTTTGAGGCAGGGTTTTACTGTCACCCAGGCTGGAGCCTAGTGATACAGTGGCGATTATGGCTCACTGCAGCCTTAACTTTCCAGACTCAAGCAATCCTCCAACCTCAGCCTCCTGAGTAGCTGGGACTACAGGCGTGCACCACCACACCTGGCTAATTTTATTTTATTTTTTAGAGATGCGGTCTCACTCTGTTGTCCAGGCTGGTCTGAAACTCCTGGACTCAAGTGATCTACCCACCTCGGACTCCCAAAGTGCGGGGATTACAGGCACAAACCACCGTGCCTAGTCCTATTCTGACTTTTTATGGCAATAACTTTCTTGTTTTTGTTTAGAGTCTTACTAGTCTTACTATGTAAGTTTGCATCCGTCAGCAAAATAGTTGAGTTTTGCCTGTTTTTTCTGTTTAATATATGCTTCTTTGATTTTGTTTGTTTAAAAAATTCCTTTCTGAGTTTGCTGTCATTGTTCTCTAACTTCCTGAGTTGGATGCTTATTTCATTGATTTAGAACCTCTGTTCTACACACTTTTAAGAAGAAACATTTCCCTCTAAACACTGCTTTAATTGCATCCCCAACCAGGTTTGTCCTGAAGTATTTTCCTTATCATTCTGCTCACAATGCTCGATAAGAGCACTGTGATTTCATTTTTGACTCCCACACATAGGGAGTAGCTTTTATGTCGCTTTTGGTGACTGATTTCTAGTTTAATTGCAGTGTGCTGAGGGAACATAATCTAAATCATTACCATCCTTTGAAATTTGCTGAGACTACTTTATGGGCAGTATGTGGTCTGTTTTGTTTTGTTTTGTTTTGTTTTGAGACGGAGTCTCACTCTGTCGCCCAGTCTGGAGTGCAGTGGTGTGACCTTGGCTCACTGCCACCTCTGCCTCCCGGGTTCAAGTGATTCTCCTGCCTCATCCTCCTGAGTAGCTGGGATTACAGGCATGCACCACCATGCCTGGCTAATTTTTTTTGTATTTTTATTAGAGATGGGGTTTCACCATGTTGGTCAGGCTGGTCTCGAACTCCTGACCTCGTGATCCGCCTCCCTCGGCCTCCCAAAGTTCTGGGATTACAGGTGTGAGCCACTGTGCATGGCCTATGGTCAATTTTTAAGGAGTTGTCAGTGTGAAAACTTAGTGGAAGTGTGTTTGCCATATTAAAAATATACAAGCCGGCCAGGCGCAGTGGCTCATGCCTGTAATCCCAGCACTTTGGAAGGCCGAGGCAGGCAGATAACGAGGTCAAGAGATCAAGTCTATCCAGGCCAACATGGTGAAGCACTGTCTCTACTAAAAATACAAAAAAATTAGCTGGGCGTGGTGGCGCATGCCTGTAGTCCCAGCTACTCGGGAGGCTGAGGCAGGAGAATTGCTTGAACTCAGGAGGCAGAGATTGCAGTAAGCTGAGATCGTGCCACTGCGCTACAGCCTGGGCGACAGTGTGAGACTTTGTCTCCAAAAAAACAAAACAAAACAAAATATACACACTACACACACACACACACACACACACACACACACACACACACACACACAAAGCTACAGTTGTCACAGATGACCAAATTGAAACTTTCTTCCTGCATGTGTCTATATGTCAAATTGTCAGTCTGACAAAAGTGACCGATGTGGTTGGGCATGATGGGTTATACCTGTATTCCCAGCACTTTGGGAGGCCAAGGTGGGCAGATCACTTGAGGACAGGAGTTCCAGACCAGCCTGGTCAACATGGTGAAACCCCATTTCTACTAAAAATACAAAAATTAGCCAGACATGATGGCATGCTCTTGTAATCCCAGCTGCTTGGGAGGTTGAGGCAGGAGAATTGCTTGAACCCAAGAGGTAGAGGTTGCAGTGAGCTGAGGCTGGAGTGCAGTGACATGATCTCAGCTCACTGCAACCTCCACCTCCTGGGTTCAAGTGATTCTCGTGCCTCAGCCTCCCAGTAGCTGGGATTACTGGCATATGTCACCACACCCAGCTAATTTTTGTGTTTTCAGTAGAGATGGGGTTTCACCATGTTGTCCAGGCTGGTCTCAATCTCATGACCTCAAAAGATCCAGCTGCCTCAGCCTTCCAAAGTGCTGGGATTACGGGCGTGAGCCACTGCACTCAGCTGCATTTATTTTTTAAACAGTAGAGGCAGGGTCTTGCTATGTTGCCCAGGCTGATTTTGAACTCCTGGGCTCAAGTGATCCTCCTATCTCAGCCTTTCAAGTAGCTGGGACTACAGCACAAATTTAATTAATTATTTAATTATTTAATAGAGTCAAGTTCTCTCTATGTTGTTCAGGCTGGTCTTGAACTCCTGGGCTCAAGGGATCTTCCTGCCTTGGTCTCCAAAAGTGCTGGGATTACAGGTATGAGTCACTGCGCACAGCCTACAGTGCAAATTTTAAATGGTTGTATCTTCCTGGTTAATTGATCTTTATAAAATTATTATAAAGTGACTATCACTATCTCTGGTATCAGTTTTTGCCCTAAAGTCAATTTTATCTGATATCATTATGGTAAAACCAGCTCTCTTATTATTAACATTTGCTTTGTATTGTATATCTACTTAGAACTGTACAAGAGGTTCTTTTTGTTGTTTAATACATTTGGAATTACCCACTTATTACTACTTATTTTACCCTTTATTTCTTCTCCCAACTCAGACCTTTCATATGGGATCATTTTCCTTTTGCCAGAAATGAATATAATTTCCTATGGTGAGATTTTGATCCTGGCAAACTCTCTTAGCTTTTATTTGTCTAAAAATATGTCTATTTTTCCCTCATTCTTAATAAACATTTTTTTTTTTTGAGATGCCGTCTTGCTCTGCTGCCCAGGCTAAAGTGCAATGGCATGATCTCAGTTTGTGAGTCAAGATGGCCAGAGGGAGACCTATGTTAATTTGATCTAAATAATTATAAGCTTGCTTGGCTCAGAGTACACTGAAGTTTATACACTGAACTAAACTCTATTATTGGTGCAGTTAATTAGAAATCAAGCGGCAACAGGAGGCCTAAGGTAAAGACGATCTGAGAGTGCAGTAGCACCGGGGAACACCGCGGGCTGGTTGCAGAGCAGGGAATACTGCTCTGGTCCCAGGAATGCCTTCTCAACATGGAGACTGTATGAGGGCCTTCTAAAGGGGGCTTATGCAAAGATCTCTGAGAAGGGAGGTGACCTCTGCTCACAAGATCTGGGTCTTTGCAGATGGGAGCTGGCAATGGGGAGAAAAGCCTTGCAGGGCAGAGATCACAGGTCACGGAACACCTCAGGCTCTGCCTAGGTTCTCAGAATATGGAGTGATTTTAATTGTTCTATGTCCTCAATGCTTGGGAGATAAAAGCCCCTTGATGCATTGGGCGTGGTCAGACCCGGTGACTCCTAATCTGGTATACTTTTGATGCTCACTGCAACCTCTGCCTCCCGGTTCAAGCAACTCTCCTGCCTCAGCCTCCTCAGTAGCTGGGATTACAGGTGCACACCACCACGCCAGGCTAATTTTTGTATTTTTAGTAGAGACAGGGTTTTACCATTTGGTCAGGCTGGTCTTGAACTCATGACCTCATGATCCACCTGCCTTGGACTCCCATAGTGCTTGAATTACAGGCGTGAGCCACCGTGCCCAGCTTGCTTAGGTTTTTTTCTTTCGGTTTTTGTTTGTTTAGAGATAAGGTCTCACTCTATTGCTCAGGTTGGAGTGCAGTGGCTCAATCATAGCTCATTGCAGTCGGGTTTTTGGGCTCAAGCAATTCTCCTGCCTTAGCTTCCTGGGTAGCTAGGACTGCAGGTGTGTGCCATCATGCCTGGCTACTATTTAAAAATATTTTATGTAGAAATGGGGTCTCACTGGCTGGGCGCGGTGGCTCACGCCTGTAATCCCAGCACCTTGGGAGGCCGAGCTGGGTGGATCATGAGGTCAGGAGTTTGAGACCAGCCTGGCCAACATAGTGAAACCCCGTCTCTACTAAAAATACAAAAATTAGCCGAGTGTGGTGGTATGTGCCTGCAGTCCCAGCTACCTGGGAGGCGGAGGCAGGATAATTGCTCGAACCTGGGAGGCAGACGTTGCACTGAGCTGAGACCACGCCATTGCACTCCAGCCTGGGTGAGAGTGAGATTCCTTCTCAAAAAAAAAGAGAAATGGGATCTCACTATGTTGCCCAGGCTGGTCTTCAACTTTTGGCCTCAACGAATCATCCTGCCTCAGCCTCCTAAGGTATGATTACAGGCATGAGCCACCACACCCAGTCTATATAACTAATACACATTATTTACTTGAATCCTATTTCTTCCTAGTAGTGTTTTGATCATACCGAACCCATTAGAGTCTTGGTGCACCCCAATATCCCTAAACTTAAGTTAATAGAATATCTGGGAATAAAATGCAAGATTTTAATTTTACTACAACTGCTTTTCATGCTTAATACAATTGTTGATACAAAGCATTCAGGTGATGACATCCATGTAACCAAGGTGAGTAAAGTTGAACCCTAGGAGAAAGTCATAATCGAACTACATGTAATGACAACTAAAGGGAAAGTTCAATATAAAAAGTTAGACTCTAAGGATATGTTTAGGTCTATTATAATGAAAACGATAAAGTCTTTCTGGTTTTAGGAAAAAGAACTATTTAACATTGGAGTGCTAAACTTCTATAAGACCAAATAGAATACTGATTTAATAGAATTTGAGTGTTAATTATTGATTAACTTCTAAGATACAAAAAATCCTGCCTTTATAAATATTGTTTTATAAATACCATCTGTTAAACAATATCAACCAGTCATTTAGCAGTCTAAATTATATGGCCACATTATATAAGTATTAATCCATTGATTGACTTAAATGAGAAACCCAATAAACAGTGAACAAGTGTTTTCAGTTGTCATCTAGTCCAGGCAAAGTGACTCATGTCTGTAATCTCATCACTTTTGGAGGTCACCGCAGGAGGATCTCTTGAGCTCAAGAGTTTGAGACCAGCCTGAGCAACATAGAGAGACTTTGTCTCTATAAAATTTTTTTTTAAAGTTGTCATCCTTTTAGTAGCCTATGAATAAGAATTTATATTCAGTAACTGTTTCAATATGTGGCACAGGAAGAAGGCTGTCGTCTGCAAGCCAGGTAGAGAGCACTCAGCAGAAACCAAATCGGCAGGCATCTTGCCTTTGGACTTCCCAGCCTCCGGAACTGTGAGCAATAAATGTTGATTGTTTAAGCCACCCAGTGCGTGGTATTTTGTTATGGCAGCCTAAAGAGACCAATACATGTGTGAAATTTTTCATATTTAACTGAAGATTTAACTGTTAACTTGAGAATATTTTACTTAAGGAAAAAAAAAACCTCTCTGGAGAGATTCTCTGGAAATGTTGCAACTTCTAAAAAGGAGCTTAATTCACATGTACTGTGCATGGGATTCTTTATAAGATTATCACATTTCAATTTATCTGGCTCATAGATTAGTCTGTGTTTAAAGGGTTTTTCATAATAAAACATATTTTCATTTTTATACCAACAAGAATGAACTTGAGTATAATTTCACATCCTATAGGTCTCCTGCTCAAAAAAGATTGACATTTTCTTATATTATAATTTTTATCAATGAGTCTAACAATATCTAGGAAGCACTCCTAAGATTAAAAATAAATACAGTCATAGATGGTTAGAGTGGGAGCAAAGCCCAGAAGCCATGAAACCCAAGCCTCTTACTTTATTGATGAGGAAAATGAAGTTCAGAGAAGCTTAGGGCTTGCTTATGGTTCTCATAGCTGGCAAGAGAAAAGATGAAGCTTAAAAGTGGGGCTCTGGGCCCCTAGTTCAATGTCCTTTCTACCACATGAAGCTGCCTCATTAACTAGGTTTACAGATTTCCTCTTCAAACGACCAAGATAATACTTTAAAAGAAACCATTTTATTAAGAGTACCTTATATTATATGCATATTATAATACATTTAGCAGAGTTAAATATGTTCTCTGCGGATTTTTTTAAAGCCATACTTTGTTACTGATTGTTAATATGGTAAATTTATAGAGCAGATATCAAATCTTTATTTTAAAAGTTTAAAAATCCACTTTTGTGTCTGAGTGGGCGTTGGACAAAAAAAATCCACTTTTGTATCATCCACATGCAGTTTAGAAACAGACACACACTTTTAAACAAATTATGGATACAATATGACAATGTTACCATTGACCAAGTGTTTGATATTGGGATTCTACTTGTACTAGATAAATTAGAAATTTCAAAAATATCCCAGGATATACATTATGTAATTGACAATAAACTCACAGGCCTACAAGCATGGAATAGTACTTGGGTAGCCTTTACTTCATTTTCTGTCTTTATAACAGAGATTGGTAACTAATGGAATACGTACTTGACTCACAAGGTAATAATCTGCATGGCATAACTAGGGCTGTTGTAGGCCAAATTGTAAAAAGTGTCCAAGTTATTCTTCCTCTCTTTCAAAATTTCTCCATCTTCCTTCTCAGTCTCTTTCTTAAATTTTGTCTTATATATCCTTCACTCACATCCAGTTACTAAGCTGTTGGAAATAACTGCTTATTCTCCAATATCGCAAGGAAGAATCAGCACTCAGACAAAAGGTATCTCAGCCAGGTATCTTTAATTTCTGCAGAAAGGGCACCACTCACTAGCAGTAGTCTTGCCATGAGAGTACGATGAACAAAGAAAAAGCAGGCCTATTTATATCTAACGCATCCAGCCCCTACTGCTGTGTCCTAATTCCATTGGCTGGAATTGGACCTCACAGTCTAGGCTACACCTGATTGGCCAGCAGTTTAAAACTTTCCTAAAGTGGTAAAGGCAAAGGGAAAAGAGGAAGTAGCTTGTGGAATGCCGAGAAAGGCAAAAACACTTCCAAATAAGGAAGGAGAGGAAACTATGATCTAAGGCTTGCCTGGCCTTGTCCAGACATGTCAGGGCAAATATCTGGGCTAGAATGTAAAAATCAAGAGCACAGAAGACACTTATTTCCTTATTATAACCTACAGCTACTTACAAATATCAGCAAAGGTTTTGGGGTAAATTTATTTTTAAAACAATCTACTGTCTACTGTCTATTCTTAATAAGGTAAGAGGAAAGTTTTGAAGAGGAACTCTCAGTTATTTCATTTTTCACACAAAGAGTGATTACATGTGCACTATGTCTCTCATGTAAAAATAAGTAAGACTGCATGAAAATTGGGCATGTTATCTCTGAAATGTCACCAACGAGTTTTGTAGAGAGAATTGGGTAAACTATTCGGAATACATTGAGGGCCCTTCTGAATTATAGATTGCCAGCTCAATGGAAATATCTGTGCCTATCCTCTAAACTTTTTATGTGGCCAGTTAGTCAAAATGCATTCCTGCTTTTGTCTCTCATTCCATCCAGAGCTCAGGGTTAGGTCTTCACTGTCCTGTGTCCTCTGCCCACTACAAGGTCTAGGTGATTGTGCCACAGCCTCAGCCTCCACCACTCTGTGAACTGCCTGTATTGGAAGATTCAGAGCTAAGACTCCAGGACACCCTGAAGTCAAGAAAGGTGCCACTATCTCCAGGCCAGACCTGATCACCTGTCTGTAGCAAAGGAAAGAGCCCTGCAATGTGAAGAGACATGAGACGGTAGTCAAATACCCAGCCAAGGGCCAAGATGGCTGACTAGGAGCAGCTGCAGTTGCAGGCTCCCACTGAGAATGAAAAAGGTGAGTGAATCCTACACTGGCAACTAAGGTATCCAGGATCTCTCATTGGGACTGACTGGGCAGTGGCATGATCCATGGAAAGGGAGGAAAGGCAGGGTGGAGTGACAGCTCACCAGGGAGCCACATGGGGTAAGGGCAGCTTCCACCCCCAGCCAAGGGAGGCGGTGATTGCGCTACCCTGCCTGGGAAACCACGCTTTTCCCACAGATCTGTGCAACCCACAGATCAGGAGATCCTCTCATGAGCCCACATCACCAGAGCCTTGGGTGCTAAGTACAGAGCTGTGTAAATTCTTGTCAGCCGCTAAGACTACCAAGTTCCCAGGAGAAGAGGTGGCTGCCATCCCTTGGGCTGCCTGCTGCCTAAGAGGACTGAGTTCCCAGGAGGAGGAGCAGCCGACATTACTGCAGCTCCAGTCTGCTGTTTCCCCTGCTGGGGCCGGGGAGACTGGGCGGTTTGCACCCAGGAGGGATTCCCCACAGCACAGCACAGTGACTGTGGAAGATCGTGGCTAGACTGCCTCTTAACGCCAGACTGGGACCCATCTCTTCTCACCGGGCAGGGCCTCCCTGTGGTAATTTCAGCAATTCCAGCCAGGGTTTTCCGGACAGAACTTTGATCTCCCTGGGATGGAGCCCCTGGGGGGAGGGGCGGCCACAGACTATGGATCAGCGGACTTAGTCTTTCCCCCTGCTGGCTCTGAGGAATCCGGGCAGTCCGGGCGAGTGGGTTCCCCACAGCCTAGTGCACCCTCTCTGCCAAGTGGCAGCCAGAGTGCTTCGTTAAGCAAGTCCATGACCTCCTGCTTTCTGACCACTCCGCCCCCCAGCAGGGGTCACCAGCCACTTTATACAGGAGTGCTCCCGCTGGCATCAGGTGAGTGCCCCTCTGGGACAGAGATCCCAGAGGAAGGAACGGCATCCATCTTTGCTGTTCTGCAGCCTCCACTCGTGACACCTCCAGAGGTGGGAGGAACCCAGACGAATAAAGTCTGGAGTGGACCCCCAGTAAACTGCAGCAGCCCTGTGGAAGAGGGGCGTGACCAGTAGAAGAAAAACAAACAGAAAACAACGACAACAACAGCATCAACAAAGATGTCCCCACAAAACCCCATCCAAAGGTAGCAGCCTCAAAGACCAAAGCTAGATACACTTAGGAAGATGAGAAAGAATCAACACAACGCTGAAAACTCAAAAAGCCAGAGTGCCTGTTCTCCAAATGATTGTAACACGTCTCCAGCAAGGGCACAGAACTGGGCTGAGGCTGAGGTGGATGAACTGACAGAAGTAAACTTCAGAAGGTGGGTAGTAACGAACTTTGCTGAGCTAAAGGAGTATGTTCTAACGCAATGTAAAGAAGCCAAGAACCATGACAAAACATTACAGGAACTGTTAACCAGAATAACCAGTTTAGAGAGGAACATAAATGACCTGATGGCGCTGAAAAACACAACACAAGAACTTCACAATGCAACAGCAAGTATCCGTAACCAAATAGACCAAGACAAGGAAATAATTTCAGAGCCTGAGGACTAGCTTCTGAAATAAGACAGACAAAATTAGACAAAAAAGAATGAAAAGGAATGAACAAAACTTCCGAGAACTATGAGATTATATAGAAAGACTGAAGCGACAACTGATTGCGGCACTTGAAAGAGATGGGGAGAACAGAATCGAGCTGGAAAACATACTTCAGGATATCATTCAGGAGAACTTCCCCAACCTAACAATATAGGCCAACACTGAAATTCAGGAAATACAGAGAATTCCAGTAAGATACTCCATGAGAAGATCAACCCCAAGATACATAATCATCAGATTCTCCAAGGTCAAATGAAGGAAGAAAAGCCTGGTCACCTATAAAGGGAAGCCCATCAGACTAACAGTGGACCTCTCAGTAGAAACTCTACAAGCCAGAAGAAATTGGGGGCCAATATTCAACACTGTTAAAGAAAAGAATTTCTAACCCAGAATCTCATATCTGGCCAAACTAAACTTTATAAGTGAAGGAGAAATAAAATCCTTTTCAGACAAGCAAATGCTGAGGGAATTCATCACCGCCAAGATTGCCTTGCAAGAGCTCCTGAAGGAGGCACTAAACATGGAAAGGGAAAAACGTTGCCAGCCACTACAAAAACACACTGAAGTACACAGACCAATGAACTATGAACTACACCAACAAATCTGAAAAATAACCAGCTAGCATCATGATGACAGGATCAAACTCACACACCACAGTATTAACCTTAAGTGGAAATGGGCTAAATGCCCCAATTAAAAGATACAGAATGGCAAGCTGGATAAAGAGTCAAGCCCCATCAGTGTGCTATATTCAAGAGACCCATCTTATGTGCAAAGACACACAGAGGCTCAAAATAAAGTGATGGAGGAAAATCTACCAGGCAAATGGAAAGCTGAAAAAGCAGGGGTTACAATGCTAGTTTCTGACAAAACCAACTGTAAACCAACAAAGATCAAAAAACACAAAGAAGGGCAATACATAACGGTAAAGGATTCAATTCAACAAAAGACCTAACTATCCTAAATATATATGCACCCAGTACAGGAACACCCAGATTCATAAAGCAAGTTCTTAGAGACCTATAAAGAGACTTAGACTCCCACACAATAATGGTGGGAGACTTTAACACCCCACTGTCAATATTAGACAGATCATTGAGACAGAAAATTAACAAAGATATTCAGGACTTGAACTCGGCTCTGGCTTAAGTGAAACTGATAGATAGCTATAGAAACAAAACAATAGAATATAAATCCTTCTCGGCGCCACATGGCAAATTACTGTAAAATCAATCACATAATTGGAAGTAAAGCACTCCTCAGCAAATTCAAAAGAACTGAAATAATAACAAACAGTCTTTTAGACCACAGTGCCATCAAATTAGAACTCAAGACTAAGAAACTCACTCAGGGCTGATTCCCTTTTAGGCCTCAGCCTACCCACACCCGGGTGAAAAAAAAAAAAAGAAACTCACTCAGAACCACATAACGACATGGAAACTGAACAATCTGCATCTGAATGACTCCTAGGTAAATTATGAAATTAAGGCAGAAATCAAGAAGTTCTTTGAAATCAATGAGAACGAAGAGACGATGTACTGGAATTTCTGAGATGTAGCTAAAGCAGTGTTAGGAGGGAAATTTACAGCACTAAAGGCCCACATCAAAAAGCTGGAAAGATCTCAAATCAACATCCTAACATCACAACTAAAAGAACTAGAGAACCAAGAGGAAACAAACCCCAAATCTAGCAGAAGACAAGAAATAACCAAGATCAGAACAGAAGGAGACAGAGACAGAAAGAAACCTTTAAAAAAAATAAATAAATAAAATAAATGTATCCAGGAGCTGGTTTTTGAAAAAATTAATAAAATAGATAGATGCTAGCTAGACTAATAAAGAAAAAAAGAGAGAAGAATAAAATAGACACAACAAGAAAGTGATAAAGGCACTGTCACCACTGACCCCACAGAAATACAAACAACCATCAGAGAATATTATAAACACCACTATGCAAATAAACTAAAAAATCTAGAAGAAAATGATAGATTCCTGAACACATACACCACCCCAAGACTGAGCCAGGAAGAAGTTGAATCCCTAAATAGACCAATAACAAGTTCTGAAATTGAGGCAGTAATAAATAGCCTAACAACAACAACAACAAAAACCCAGGAAGAGACAGATTTACAGCTGAATTCTACCAGAGATACAAAGAGGAGCTGGTACCGTTTCTTTTGAAACGATTCCAAACAACTGAAAAGGAGGAGCCCCTCCCTAATTTATTTTATGAGGCCACAGCATCATCCTGATACCAAAACCTGGCGAGATACAACAATAACAAAAAGAAAACTTCAGGCAATACCCATGACTGATAAACTGAATCCAGCAGCACATCAAAACACTTATCCTTGATCGTGATGATCAAGTTGGCTTCATACCTGGGATGCAAGGCTGGTTCAACATATGCAAATCAATAAACATAATTCATCACATAAACAGAACTAAAGACAAAAACCACATGACCATGTCATTAGATGCAAAAAAGACCTTGGATAAAATTCAACATTCCTTCATGTTAAAAAGTCTCAATAAACTAGGTATTGATGGAACATACCTAAAAATAATGAGAGCCATTTATAACAAACCCATAGCCAATATCATACTGAACGGACAAAAGCTGGAAGTATTCCTCTTGAAAACTGGCACAAGACAAGGTTGCCCTCTCCTACCACTCCTATTCAACATAGTATTGGAAGTTCTAGCCAGGGCAATCAGGCAAGAGAAATAAATAAAGGGTATGCAAATAGGGAGAAAGAAGGTTAAACTGTTTCTGCAGATGACATGATTTTATATCAGAAAACCCCATTGTCTCAGCTCAAAAGCTGTCTGGGCTTTTTTCTTTTTTCTTTTTTTCGAGACATTCTTTCTCTGTCACCCAGGCTGGAGTGCAATGGCTTGACCTTGGCTCACTGCAACATCTGCCTCCTGGGTTCAAGTGATTCTCATTCCTCAGCCTCCCAAGTAGCTAGGACTATAGGCGTGTGCCACCATGCCCAGCTAATTTTTGTATTTTTAGTAGAGATGGGGTTTCACCATGTTGGCCAGGCTGGTCTTGAACCCCTGATCTCAGGTGATCCACCCGCCTCAGCCTCCCAAAGTGATGGGATTACAGGCGTGAGCCACTGCACCTGGCCACAAGCTTTTTTTTTTTTTTTTTTTTTTTTTCCCAGAAACCAGTTATTCCTAAGACCACAAGCTTTTTATGCTGATAAGCAACTTCAGCAAAGTCTCAGGATACAAATTCAGTGTGCAAAAATCACAGGTATTCCTATATACCAACAATAGATAAGCAGAAAGCCAAATCATGAATGAACTCCCATTTACTACAAAGAGAATAAAATACCTAGGAATACAGCTAACAAGGGAAGCAAAGGACCTTTTCAAGGGAAGTTACAAACCACTGCTCAAGGAAATCAGAGGGATACAAACAAATGAAAAAACATTACATGCTCAAGAATAAGAAGAATCAATATCATGAAAGTGGCTATACTGTCCAAAGTAATTTGTAGATTCAATCCTAGTCCCATTAAACTACCATTGACATTCTTCACAGAATTAGAAAAAACTACTTTAAAATTCATCTGGAACCAAAAAAGATCCCGTATAGCCAAGACAATCCCATAAGCAAAAAGAACAAAGCTGGAAGCATCATGCTACCAGATGCCAATCTACACTACAAAGCTACAGTAACCAAAACAGCATGGTACTGGTACAAAAACAGACACATAGATCAATGGAACAGAACAGAGAACTCAGATATAAGACTGTACATCTACAACCATCTAATCTTTGACAAACCTGACAAAAATAAGCAATGGAAAAAGGATTCCCTATTTAATAAATAGTGCTGGGAGAACAGGCTAGCCATTTGCAGAAAATTGAAACTGGACCCCGTCCTTACACCTTATACAAAAATTAACTCAAGATGGATTGAAGACTTAAATGTAAAATCCAAAACTGTAAAAACTGTGGAAGAACGTCTTGAGAATACCATTCAAGACATAGGCCTGGGCAAAGATTTCATGATGAAAATGTCAAAAGCAATTGCAACAAAAGCAAAAATTGACAAATGGGATCTAATCTAAAGAACTTCTGCACAGCGAAAGAAACTATCATCAGAGTGAACAGACAACCCACAGAATGGGAGAAAGTTTTTGCAATCTATCCACCTGACAAAGATCTAATATCCAGAATCTACAAGAAGCTTAAACAAATGTACAAGAGCAAAAACAAACAATCACATTAAAAAGTGGACAAAGGATATGAACAGACGCTTTTTTAAAGAAGACATTCATGTGGCCAACAAGCATATGAAAAAAGCTCAACATCACTAATTATTAGAGAAATGCAAATCAAAACTACAATGAGATATCATCTCATGCCAGTCAGAATGATGATTATTAAAAAGTCAAGAAACAACAGATGCTGGTGAGGCTGTGGAGAAATAGGAATACTTTTACATTGTTGGTGGGAATGTAAGCTAGTTCAACCTTTGTGAAAGACAGTGTGGTGATTCCTCAAAGACCCAGAACCAGAAATACCAGTTGACCCAGCAATCCCATTACTGGGTATGTACCCAAAGGAATATAAATCATTCTATTATAAAGATACATATACACATATGTTTATTGCAGCACTATTCACAATAGCAAAGACATGGAATCAACCTAAATGCCTATCATTTAAAGAAAATGTGATTCATATATACCATGAAATACTACACAGCCATGAAAAGGAGTGAGACCATGTCCTTTGCAGCAACATGGATGAGCTGGAAGCCATTATTCTCAGGAAACTAATGCAGGAACAGAAAACCAAACACCACAAGTTCTCACTTATAAGTGGGAGCTGAACAATGAGAAGACATGAACACAGGGAGGGGAAGAACACACACTGAGGCCTGTCAGGGGTGGGGGTGGCAGGAGGGAGGGCATCAAGAAAAATAGCTAATGCATGCTGAGCTTAATACCCGGGTGATGGGTCGCTAGGTGCAGCAAACCACCATGGCACATGTTTACCGTTCTAACAAACCTGCACATCCTGCACATGTATCCTGGAACTTAAAACATTTTAAAAAATGTGTACCTCTGGAAATTCCAATTTTATACGCATTTCGTTTGTTTAAGTTCCTTGTAGATTCTGGATATTAGACCTTTGTCAGGTGGATAGATTGCAAAAACTTTCTCCCATTCTGTGGCATGTCTGTTCACTCTGATGATGGTTTCTTTTGCTGTGCAGAAGTTCTTTAGATCCCATTTGTCAATTTTTGCTTTTGTTGCAATTGCTTTTGACATTTTCATCATGAAATGTTTGCCCAGGCCTATGTCCTGAATGGTATCCCCAAGACTTTCGTCTAGGATTTTTACAGTTTTGCGTTTTACATTTAAGTCTTCAATCCATCTTGAGTTAATTTTTATATAAAATGTAATCGTGAATCTTGAACGTTTTGGCAACCAACGACCCCCTCTTTTCTGTTGCATTTCCAGTGTGAGCCACAAGGTCCACAAGGTAGAGATGTTTTTCATTAGAGTAGTCATCCTATTCAGAAGCCAATACCCTCCTTCAGCTTCTAACCTGGGAAGTTCAATATTCTCTTTTTGGATTAGGGAGTCAGCTTTTTGAAAATTCACAGTGGCATTCATTTCTTTCTTTCTTTCTTCTTTTTTTCATGTCAGATGGGTAATATTCTGATGCTGTAACAAGGTTGCAAAGAGGCACATTTCACCCATGCGTGTGAGTACCCAACCATCATGCTTATGAACTAGAAAAGGATCTCACTTCCTTAGATCTAAAACATTAAATCATATAACCAATGCTAAAAGAGTGTTAACTCATTTGATAAACTATGTGTGAGAACGCTTGGCAGGGAGCTGCATTTTAAAAAGACATTTGAAATTGAGACTATTTTTACATGTCTAAATGAGAAGAAGGAGATAAAGAACGGAGCTTATGGTCCCATGCACTGTTGGGTCACTATTCTCAGCTGAAAGTCTAATAATTGACACACTTCTGATTTCTGCATGTTTAACTGCCTAGGTCCTCTACTAGGAGAAACATTTTATCCTCTGATTAGAGTTTGCGAATTACCATTCTGAGGATCCAATCCAGTTCACTGATCTATTAGCTTACCTTCATAAATTAAAATTTGAGAAATTTTACATAAAAATCTGAATTTCTAAACAAAATAATTTAAAAAAAAAAAAGACCAAAAAAATCTGAATTTCTGGCTTCTTTTGAGGTATTGAGAAATCTGGCCACATTGCTCACATGCGACAAAAATGGGTTGATGATGACGGCAGCGGTGGGCCGTCCGGAGCAGCTGCTGTTGCCATCGAAGCTGGCTGTAGCAGGGAGGCACTGTCGGTGCGGCACGCTCCATGGAGCCGGTGGGATCTGGGAGCGGGTGGGATCCCTGCCCTCCTGGAGGCAGCTGCAGCCACGCAAGTAGCAGCTGCAGACCTAAGCCTCCCACTCCACGGAGCAGGCAGGAACCTGCCCCGCCTCTGCACAGCTGCAGCTGCCCAAACTGTGACTGTGGACCCAGGCATCTCAGCCCAGCAAGGGGGCCCAGCAAGGCCCCACCCTGTCCTCACAGGCTTGGAAATGCCTGCTCCCACTGCCTGGCTTCTCCCTGCTGTCAGCACCCACTCTGATTTTGGAGCAAAGTTGGGCTGAGTCCTGGTTCTGTCAGCCCAGCCAAGTGTACACATGCTCAGGGCAGTGCTGACACACCAGCCCCATGCCACCTTGGCCCCTTCTGGGGTGGTGGGTCAATGAGCATGGGAGGGAGGGCAAGGGGGTGCTGAATGGCAGCAGGAGGCAGACAGGCTCCTGGGTGGAAGGAGGCGGGTCCCTGGTGAGGCCCCACCTTCAGGCTAAGGAGAGCCTGAAGGCTGGGGGCCGGACCGCCAGTCCCAGGGACCAGAATGGGAACTTCTGGTGCCTTTTCTGGGCCCACCCATGGCTGCCCATGGACCAGTTGGCCTGTACTTTCTCCCCACTGAGGCCCATAATAGCCCCAGGCTCAGCCAGACCTGAGCAGAGATGGGGGTGACCAGCTGCAGAGAGGAGTTACCCATGCCGGGGCCTCTTCTCTGCTGAGAGCTACAGATGACGGGATGATCATCTGCAGAGAGGAGCTTCCCACTCCAGGGTCTCCTCTCTGCTAGGAGCTGAACACTTACTGGGCCAGCCTGGCTCTGGAAAGAAGCTGCCCCGTGTGGGAGAGAGAGTCGTTCTATTGCTCAGTAAAGCTCCTCTTCATCTTACCCTGTACATGTTGCATGCCTCATTCTTCCTTGTCACAGTACAAGAACCCAAGACCTGTTGAATGGCGGAGCTAAAAGAGCTATAATACAAACAGGGCTGAAACATGCCCCTTGCTCACCACACTGCGGGTGAAGAGAACGAGAGAAGAGCTGTGGTCCTTCGGGAAGCCCAGGCCTGGGAGCTTCCCGAGTCAGGCTGTGACTCCTTCTTTGGGGCCCTGTAGTTCCTGGCATCTCCAAGTTTCTGGGTGCCATTGTGCTCCCCGGTGTCAGCGTGGAAGCTGCTTGTGGTGTACCTGGTCTGGCTGCAGCCTCACAGAGAGCCAGCTCTTGTGCCAGCACCTGGAGCTGCCCTCCCCGCTACAGCAGCTTGTATGTCTGACTGTGGGCAGTGGCCGGGCCCCATGCTTACTCACACACCACTCGCTGTTCCATGCCTGACTCACCCTTAGCAGGCGTGGGACCCAGGCCAGTAGCATGAGCCGGGCACAGTCTGCTAGGCTGAGTGGGCAAAACAAGCCAGTGGGCCCGAGCAAAACTCAGGCAAAGGTACCCCTGGTCACAGAGGTTTCTGGCCAAAAACAACACCCCAAAGATCGTGGAACAATGATGCACAGTAGAAACTAGCATTAGAGAGGGTATGCACTTTCCAGTTTGCCTTGGTATCTACCTTGCCTGTCATGTTTCACTTGTTCTGCTTCTTTCTTTCCTTCTTTCTTTATTTTTTAACGATGGGGTTCCACCATGTTGGTCAGGCTGGTCTTGAACTCCCGACCTCAGGTGATCCGCCCGCCTTGGCCTCCAAAGTGCTTGGATTACAGGCATGAGCCACCATGCCCGGCCCTGCTTCTTTACTGATGCTTTGCTCTGCAGGTGCTTATGTTTCCAACTATTCTTGGAAGAATCTACTGAATTTACTGAAAAGTTCCTTGTTGCTAATGATGGTAGTGGCTACTGCCATTGCTCTGGCTGCAGCAAGGAGGTGCAGCTGGGACTGCATACTCCCTGGAGCTGGTGAGAGCCCCGCCCCTTCTGAGTTGGGATGGGAGCTCCACGGGTACCAGTGAAGCTGCTCAAACCACAGCTGCAGACCCAGGCCTCTTGCTCTACGGAGCAGGCAGGAGTCCCACCATCCTGGGCGGGGCTACAGCCACCCAAACTGCAGCTGTGGATCCAAGCCTCCCTGTGCTCTTGGTGGAGGGCTGGGAGTAGGCAGGATCTGCCTTCCTGGGTGAGGCTGCAGCCGCCCTCCCAGGTTCATGAGCTGGGTGTCTCTGCAGTTTGCACCCTCAAAGGCCCCAGAAAGGGCCTTCCCCCATCCCCACGTCCCTGCAGGCTCAGGGGTGTCTGTTCCCACTGCCTGGCCTCTCTCCATTCCTGGTACCTGCTCCGATCTCAGAGTGGGCGTTGGGGCTGAGCCTCAGGGCCATGAATGACAGCAGGAGGCATATTGATTCCTAGGTGTAAGGGGGTGGGTCCCCAGTAAGGCCCCGCCTTCAGGCCAGGGAAGGCCCGAAGGCTAGGGGCTGGGCTGCCAGTCCTGCAGACTGGATTGGGACTCGTGGTGCCTCTTCCGGGCCACCCATGGCTGCCCATGGACCAATCTGCATGCACTTCCTCCCCTCTGAGGTCCATAATGAACACTCCATGGGATGACCTGCCTACAGAGAGGAGCTACCCACTCCTCTGAGCTGTTTTAACACTAAATAAAACTCTTCCTCACCCTTCACTTGTCTGCGTACCTCATTCTTCCTGGATGCAGGACAAGAACTCAGGCAATGGCACCATGGCCACAGAGGTTTCTGGCCAGAAATATGGACACCCCAGAGGTCCTGTAACACTAAGGCAGGCATGCTAGATGAGCCATCAAAACAAGTTTTTGCTTTGTTCTGAAATTTTCTCTGTATCTGTAAGAAGATTAGGTTCCAAGAATTCAGCAAACTTAAAAAGGATGAAAATTTCTCTAGGTTGTGTGATCTATATATACCTTTTTTTTTTTTTTTTTTTTTTTTTTTTTGACAGAGCCTCACTCTGTCACCAGGCTGGAGTGCAGTGGTGGGATATTGGCTCACTGCAACCTCTGCCTCCTGGGCTCAAGTGATTCTCCTGCCTCAGCCTCTTGAGTAGCTGGGACTATAGGCGTGTGTCACCACCCCCAGCTAATTTTTGCATTTTTAGTAGAGATGGGGTTTCACCATGTAGGCCAGGAAGGTCTTGATCTCTTGACCTTGTGATCCACCTGCCTCGGACTCCCAAAGTGCTGGGATTACAGGTGTGAGCCACTGCACTCGGCCTATACCTTTTTCTTTAGAAATGGGTGCTCAGGCAATCCTCCTGCCTCAGCCGCCCTGGCAGCAGGACTACAGGCACATGCCACCACACGTGGTTCTATATCACTTTTGAAGTTCCTTAATTCTTCAATTAACGCATCCATCTATATATTTATTTATTAGTTTTTATTTTGCTAAGAATATTAGAAAATTTCACTGAAACTAAGAAGTAAACCAATCTAAAATCTTTATCAAGGCCATTTTTTTCCATAAAATAATGGTATTTTTTCTCTGTGTAATCTTGAACTGAGAACCAGGCATGTTACCTGATGACAACATTTCCTAGCAGCTGTTACTTCCACTGTGTAGCTGTCAGTAGCGTCACTCTAATTTTTTACTTTTATTTCAAGCACATTTGGATTTTCAACTAACCTTTGAATAAATGGTACATGCAACACACCAGCAGCTGTTGCGGAACCAAGAACAGCTATTAATATTCACCAGATAAGATAATGAGAAGAGACCAGTTACGGTGGCTCACGCCTGTAATCTCAGCACTTTGGGAGGCTGAGGCAGGTAGATCACCTGAGGTCAGGAGATGGAGACCAGCCTGGCCAACATGGTGAAACCCATCTCTACTAAAAACACAAAAATTAGCCGGGCGTGATGGTACCGTGCCTGTAATGCTAGCTACTCGGGAGGCTGAGGCACGAGAATTGCTCGAGCCCAGAGGCAGAGGATACAGTAAGCCAAAATCTCGCCACTAGGCTCCAACCTGGGCAACAGATTGAGACTGTGTCTCAAAAAAAAAGATAATGAGAAGAAAACTATGTTAAAAAGTCAACATTAGGCTGGGCATGGTGGCTCACACCTGTAATCCCAGCACTTTGGGAGGCCGAGGTGGCAGGATCACTTGAGCCCAGGAGTTCAAGATCACCCTGGGCAATATGGCAAAACTCCGTCTCTACAAAATATACAAAAATTAGCTGGGTGTGGTGGCATGTGCCTGTATTCCCACCTACTCAGGAGGCTGAGGCACGAGAATTGCTTGAACCCAGGAGGTGGAGGTTGTAGTGAGCCAAGATCGCGCTACTGCACTCCAGCTTGAGCAACAGAGCGAGACTCTGTCTCAAAAAAAAAAAAAAAAAAAGTCAGCGCCACATGCAGTGGCAAAATTCTGGAGTAGAGGCCATAAGTTGCTAGTCTTACTACTCTATCTGACCCACACATTGTAACAAATCATTCCAGTTTAGTTGCAGACACTGAAAATGGCAGTGCCTGGTAATGAAGCTTCCACAAGGGGGCATTTCCAAAACTCTTGACTGGGTTAAATACCTGCTTGGCCCTGCAGGAATTTGAGTTTGTGACTTGTACTCCCGAGGTATTCTTTTTAGTTCAGAAATACTACAAAGAGGCCCATTTCCACCTCCTTTCCCTATCATTTTGAAAATGCTGATACTATATGATGGCGTAAAGACGTGCCTGTTGGAAACAATGAGACTGAAACGTAGTATCATTGTATGAGTATAAAATCCAAAGAAATCAGTAAATGAGACGAACTAATAGGAAGATTTTAGCAGCTAATGTTCTCACCACGAAAACCAAAATCCAGAATACCCATAGCTAGGTGAAGTGACAGATATGTTAACTCACTTGATTATGGTAATTATTTCACATGTTATACACTTTAAACTGACACCCTTTTATTTGCCAATTATAACTCAGTAAAGCTAGAGAAAAACAAAAAGGAAACTAAGATTCATAATATGATTGTGAATAAGGTAAATATATAGCTCTTAATAATGCACTCAACTATTTCAACATGGAAAACATAATTTCCCCTCATTTCATCTTTTAAAAAATGGACACTAAATACAGTCAATTCTCATGATGTGTGATAGTCGTTTTGCTTTGTTTTACTTTGCTTTTTTGAGACAGAGTCTTACTCTGTCACCCAGGCTGGAGTGCAGTGCTGTGATCTCTATTCACTGCAACCTCCACCTCCCAGGTTCAAGCTATTCTCCTGCCTCAGCCTCACAAGTACAAGGCGCAAGCCTCTATGCCTGGCTAATTTTTGTACTTTTAGTAGAGATGGGGTTTCACCATGCTGGGCAGGCTGGTCTCGAACTCCTGATCTCGTGATCCACCCACCTCAGCCTTCCAAAGCACTGGGATTACAGGCATGAGCCACTGTGCCTGGCCTCATGATAAAACTTGAATAAATAGAAGTTGCTTCCTATACATGAGCAAATAATTTTTTTTCTTTTTTTTAAGACAGGGTCTTGCTCTGTCACCCAGGCTGGAGTGCAGTGGAGTCATCATGGCTTACTGCAGCCCCGACTTTATGAGCTCAAGCGATCCTCCCACCTCAGCCTCCCGAGAAGCTGGGACTACAGGTGTGTATTACCATGCCTGCCTAATTTTTGTAGAGCTGGGGTTTCACAACGTTGGCGATATTATAGCTACGCTTTGATGTATTCACACAATAGAATGTCAAGGAGAGTTTTCTTTAAATCAACAGAATAATAAATGTTGTCATTCTGTCTGCTATATGAAAAACTTAAAGACAGTGCCTTCCTCTGCTTGCTTTCTGACAACACCCTACTCTGTAAAGAAGTAGCTTTCAATAAAATAGCTCCTTCTCACCCTTCCTGTGGGAGCTCCAAGAATCCTCTCTGGGGGTCTGGATGGAGACCACTTTTTCCAGTAACACTTTCACCCTCTCTTTAATAGGGCGACTGAACACAGGTGTTCTTCCAGGTAGAATCACCTTTCCAGGATGTCTTGGACCCTATACGTGTAACTGAACATAAAATCAGACCTATGGGTGCTCAGGGGATATGGGGCCATGGAGATGGCTGCTCAGAGCCCCACTAGCAGAGCCTGCGGGAAGCCTGCTGGGGTTGGTTGATAGGCCTCCAGCTGCAGCACCCTCTGCTCTCTGCAGCAATGGCTGGAGGCAACGCCCGCCCCAGGCTGTTCCACCAAGGAGTGAACACTGCAAGGGACTTAGACCCTGGCCATTCCTGCTGGACAGGAGACTTCTCTAATGTCAACTCGTTGGCCAAGACTTTCTTAGGGGTTTTTGGGGGTTCCCCTTCTGTTCTTGCTCCCTCTTGCCTCTATCTTCCCTCTTGTACATCTAATTCCACCTTGGCAGCTGCTTCTCAGAGGACCCAGGTTACGACACAACCCTAAAACTAGCTTTTAGATTTACAAGAAAATCTATATATTCCTACAGTTAATTCTCTGGGCCCCAGAGCTTCAGGGTGATGAGCGTAGAGGGGTGCATGAGCGCATGGGCGTGGGTCGTCCGCTAACTGCAGGCTGTAGGATTCACGACCCATCAGAAGTTACCAGTTTGCTAAACAGGTCTTCTTCACTGATAATAATTTCCTTACTTTTTATTTATTTATTTTTAGGCTAGTCAAGTGACGCAGTGGGAGTGGAGAAGGAACAAAGAAATCTGTAACTGGTTGTGATCGATTAGCTGTAAACACCGCTGCACTCGGGCCAGCCACAATTCCTTTATTAACGACACGTTCTCCTTTCGGTATCTTCCTAAATCATTACTGCAAAACCACTTACATGTTTTTACAGTGGCTACGGATCAAACATTTTCCCTTCCAGGAATTTACAAAAAGTTCAACCTGGCTCTGTCTTTCTCTTCCCTTCTTTCTTTCTTTCCTTCCTTCCTTCTTTTTCTTTCCTTCTTTCTTTTTCTTTTTTTCTTTCCCATAATGCTTGCTGTCATCAGAATCCCCAACCTAGCATTTTTAATCTCATGGTTGCATAAAAAAAAAAAATTTAAAAAATATTTTTATCTTTCTTTGACTCTATGGTCAGAGGAAAGAATGAATAAGGTGGAATTTTTGACATCAAATTCTGTTTTTTCTTGGTGGACTCTGCTGCAGATAGATTTGAGATGTCTGTTCCTCATTTACTCAACAGTTGCTTAATTACTGCTGTAAGTAGGGAACTAACTGCTGAAAGAAAAGACCAGATGAAAAAGGAATATATAGGAACTCCTGAGAAGGAAAGGGAGGATTATATTAAATACAATAGCTGCTAGTCTGTTCAAAATGCTCAAAATATCTTAGACTGGGTGGCTTATAAACAACAGGAACTTATTTCTCACAGTTCTGGAGGCTGGGAAGTCCAGGATCAAGTTGCCAGCAGATTTAGAGTCTGGCAGGAAGGAAGGACGGCCACTTCCTTCATCAGACGATGTCTTGTCTTTGCAGCCTCAGTTGGTGGAATGGGCAAACAAGAGATGAGTGGCCCTCCGCAGGCCGCCTTTATAAGAGCGCTAATCTTATTCTGGAGGGTGGGGCGCTTGTTACCTAATCACCTCTCGAAGCTCCGCCTCTTAATCCTGTCACAGGGGATTAGGTTTTAACATATGAATGGTGTGGGGGGTGGGCAGGGGGAGCGGGGAGGGACACAAACATTCAGACCATAGCAATAACTTGCCTTGGTTATATTTAAACTCCATATAAAAAACTGGACGCTTCCAAAATTGAGGCTGTGGCATATAAAAGTGACAATTTCATCTCTGTAAACAAAAACAACTAATTTCTGAATTTGCCACTCATTTTAGATAGATCAATCTGTGTCAGCGGGGTGATATTTTTTTTCTAAATCCCAAAAGAAAAAACATGCCCTTTATTATAATATAATATTAGTATAATAAAAGCAGAACAGAATTGGCCAAAAGGAATCAGTATCAACTTCATTAGAACAGTAGCCTCTGAGATTTATGAATGGCATGATGATAAATCAGAAAGTGAGCTCTGGCCCCCCCATGGTTCCCTCTGGCTCCCCCTGGCTTCCCCTGGCTCTCTTCTCTTTTTTAAAGTACATTATTTTTATTTTTATTTATTTTTGAGACAGGGGCTTACTCGGCTGGAGTGCAATGGCGAGATCGTGGCTCACTGCAGTCTTGACCTCCCAGGCTCATGCGATCCTCCTGCCCCAGCCTCCTAAGTAGCTGCTGGGACTGCAGGTGCACATCACCATACCTGGCTAATTTAAAAATTTTTTTGTAGAGACAGGATCTTGCTTCATTGCCCAGGCTGTTCTTGAACTCCTGGCCTCAAATGCTCCTCTTGCCTTGGCCTCCCAAAGTACTGGGATTACAGGCATGAGCCACTGGGACCTCTGGCTCTCTTTTAGTCAATCCTAGGAAACTTTCATGAGATATAATTAATTACAATCACGGATGCAGAGATAGACTCTATCATAATAGATTATAAATTGTTCTAAATTGAGGACCAAGGAGGGGAAAGGGCATTAAAGAGAGAAGAGCAAACCACACTCTGACCCAAAAATATTTTTCCAAGAGAAGGACCTAAACTGTGGTCAGATAAGTCACCTGATTATTTTTCTCCATTGCAATACTTACATCAGTTTAAATTAGTATCAGTTTTTTGCTATAAGCCTAACTGCAAAATTATTTATTATAGTCGAGTGATAAGCACATAGCATAGGAAGGGCATATTAAGTGTTTGTGGTATCTTCCTTTTAATGCAAGATAAATGCTTGCATTAAAAGGATAAGCATGAATCTGGCCTTCTTTTTTTTACTGTAAATTCACAATATAGGAAAAGCATGTGAGTGTGGATGATTCTAAAGTTTTTATAATAAAACTTATTAACTTTCTGTTCTTTAATCTACATATGATCATGCATCATAAGGAATTTCTTTAGGTTATGGAGGGCAGAGAATGGAGAACCAACCTAGGAAATTTATAGAGGCTGTTAAAGAAGACATAGATACAATTAATGCATAGATTAATAGTATTCAAATACATCATCAAAGGAAACTTGTCTGAGTTTCCAAAAAGTCCCAAAAATCTAAACATCAAAGGAAACTTGTCTGAGTTTCCAAAAAATCCTGAAAATCTAAAGATACACAAAAGGCCAGGCGAAGTGTCTCATGACTGTAATCCCAGCACTTTGGGAGGCCAAGGTAGGCGTATCACGGGAGCAAGAGATCCAGACCATTTTGGCCAACGTAGTGAAACCCCGTCTCTACAACAATACAAAAATTAGCTGGGCATGGTGGCGAGTGCCTATAGTCCCAGCTACTTGGGAGGCTGAGGCAGGAGAATCACTGGAACCCAGGAGGCAGAGGTTGCAGTGAGCCAAAATCAAGCCACTGCACTCCAGCCTGGTGACAGAGTGAGACTCCATCTTAAAAAACAAAAACCAAACAAAAACAACAACCATAAAAGATACACAAAGTGCTCCCTGGATTCTAAGTGACATCTGCTAAAAATAATTTTAATTACAAGAGTAACGAAAAAAAAAAAACTATTGGTATCTGGCAAAAACCTGAGTTATTCTCAAAGGAAATAAATGATTTCTTTCCTATTTTCTCACTTTTTCTAGGACAAGGAAAACGTCTTTTGAAAGCCATATTCTTAACAAAGCAGTTCAGATGAAATATCTTTTTGTGTTTGGTGACCACTATGAAAACAAGCAAATGAACAGAAAAGCTGAACTTGCTAATAGTGTAAACCTTTAGCATGCAGGGACTCTTGTGCAAAGATTATTCTAACTCAACAAAAATCACATAAACAACAACAACAAAAGATACACAAAGTGTTCCCTGGATTCTAAGCAACACCTGCTAAAAATAATTTTTTAATAATAATTTAAAAAATACTGTTAGCTAACATGTTTAGTAATTGCAAGTGTCTTTAAGAAAATTCACATTGAACAAAACCAACAAAACCAGGAAGGTTTTCTTTGGCTTTTTGCTTTTTTTTTTTAATTAGAAAAGACCCACATATGGCCAGGCACGGTGACTCATACCTATAATCCCAGCACTTGGGAGGCTGAGGCGGGCAGATTGCTGAAGTCCAGGAGTTTGAGACCAGCTTGGCTAAGACGGCATAACCCTGTCTCTATAAAAATATAAAAATTAGCCAGGTATGGTAGTGCACACCTGAAGTTCCAGCTACTTGGGAGGCTGAGATGGGAGAATCACTTGAGCCCAAGAGGCAGGGTTACAGTGAGCAGAGATTGCACCATCACACTCAAGCCTAAGCAACAAAGTGAGACCCTATATCAAAAAGAGAAAATAAAGACCAGCCAGGCACCGTGGCTCATGCCTATAATCCCAGGACTTTGGGAGGCTGAGGCAGGCAGATCACCAGAGGTCAGAAGGCAAGACCAGCCTGGTCAACATGGTGAAACCCTCTCTCTACAAATATACAAAAATTAGCCGGCCATGATGGCAGGTGCCTGTAATCCCAGCTACTTGGGAGCCTAAGGCGGGAGAATCGCTTCAACCTGGGAGGTGGAGGTTGCAGTGAGCTGAGATTGTGCCATTGCTCTCCAACCCGGGCAACAGAGTGAGACTCTGTCTCAAACAAACAAACAAACAAATAAACAAACACCCTACATATATTCAAGTGCAAAGAGAGAGAGAGAGATTTTAAAAAAGAAAAAAAAAAAGACCTACATATAATAAATTACAGGCTATGTGAGGTGGCTCACACCTGTAATCCCAGCAATTTGGGAGGCCGAGGCCAGTGGATCACGAGGTCAGGAGTTCGAGACCAGCCTGGGCAAGATGGTGAAACCCTGTCTCTACTAAACATACAAAAATAAGCCAGGCACGGTGGCAGGTGCCTGTAATCCCAGTTACTCGGGAGGCTGAGGCAGGAGAATCCTTGAACCTGGGAGGCAGAAGTTACAGTGCGCCAAGATCACACCACTGTACTCCAGCCTGGGCAACAGAGCAAGACTCTGTCTCAAAAATAAATAAATAAATAAATAAAAAACAAATGTCATTTGGCAGCAAGCTCTTCATGTTACCTTCCATTTAGACCCAGTTCATGTATCTGAATTACTTACGCTTAATATATATGTACACACACACACACATACATACACCATAAAAGATTAAGAAATATGCCTAAATTTTAAGTGGTATGATATAAAATTTTCTTCTTTATATTTTTCTCTTTTTTTTAAGGTTACATATACTATTCTCAAGGCACATCTGATGATATATTTTATAACACAGCAGGTGTCAAAGCATGTTTCACATATGATTTCTTCAGGATCCCTGCCCTTTTTGAATTCCAAATGGAGGAACTGGAAGTGTGATGTAAAGACTGACGATCCATATTCTACCTTCGGCAAGCTTGCACAAGCTCTACTGTAAATACAGTGCAAAGGAACTGTAAACTAGGAGCTTCTTCAGTTTATGAAACACCATTCAGGACTGCTGCTGCTTGAGTGTTTTTTTCTTTTAAGGTATTAATCTTTTCTTCTCCTGGAGTACGCTGTAGCTTAGAAATGTCATTGCCCGGAAGCACTAGTTGGGCCATTTATTGCCTTTTCTGAAAGACCATGCTCTTCAATCACATCTTTTGCCTAGCCTATTTTCATTAACTGCAGCTGTATCAGATTCGGTTATTCCATCCATCAGAAGAGCATCTTCATCAGTCCTTCGTCTAGGAGACCACCTACGACGTTAGTACTGTGATGAGATTCGCTGGCATCAGTGTCTGCTGTCTGATCTGATTCTGTATTATCAAGTAAGCTGTAAGGATTGCTGTCTGGATCTTGGAGCACAGAACTGATGGAGGATTTGCCACCACGTGGTCCACCATGACCTCGACCCCCTGCAACACATCTACCTCTTCCTCCTGGGCTCGCCTGCTGACACACTGATGTCAGCTGTCTCCACCATCTTCTCCTGCCAATGACCAATCACTCAGCTCGTCCTTATGCTCAGATTCTATTTCAGAGGCGTTAGACAGCTCAGAATTTGTGCCATAACTGGTGGCGTAATTAGGACCCTGACGACCCCTGCCTCTTCCACGATAAGACCTAGAACCAATCTGTCGCAGCTGTTCATCAGTCTGCAGGCGTTCCATTCTTAGCTGTTCTGCTTCCTTTAGATAAGCAATATGATACTCTGAAAGAACCTGGGCATTTCCAATGCTTTCTTTAGTGCCAGTAAGTACAAATGGAACCATACTGTCTTTGCCGGGTCGTTTATTTTCATTGTCTCCTTCAATTCTCACCAAAACCACACTGATTTGTCCACTATTTCTTGAATAGCTTTGCTATTTTTTCCAATTACTTTTCCAATGAGATTCCTAGGAACCTAAATAAAATCCTCCACAAATTCCCAGAAACCTCTAGCCTCTTTTATGGCATCAGCACTCTCTCCATAGATTCTAAATGTTCCAGTATCTTCATCTAGCTCAATGGTAGTAACTCCAGTAACTCCAGGAACCTAGCATGTGTTCCTATTGCCAGGCCCATTAAATCTTCTCTCACAACAAATTCCTCATAAAAAGCTGCTGCAAGTTGTTTTGTGCATTCTAAATGCCTAGCGGTCTCTTCATTTCCGCATAAGCATCATCTTCGTACAAATACTTCGCAAATGCATGTCACTTAAGATGCTTACTCTCTTCACAGTTGCTTCATGGGCAGACAGTATCATTAGCTGTGTTGTTTCTGGAAGGTAAAAAAAATCCTGCATGCTCCTACTGCTTTCTTCAATTCTATGTGCATTTTCATTCACACATGCCTCTCTCACATGCTCGGGAGTACCCACTGTGCATTTAAAGAAGGTTTTTTTTTTTTTTTTTTACAGTTTTATTTTGATTGACAGGCCAAAGTTGTTCAAATGTGACTGTTTCATCACAAGCTGCATATTCAATGATATAAAGTTCTTTTATCATCCAAACTTTGGCCAGCCAGCATTCACATGGCTCTTGGTCATTTGCTCTTGAATATACCTCTACGTCATCTCCTTCACTCATTGCTTTTTTTATATCAGGTGGTGGTGGAAATCTAACTTCATTAACTGGAACCTGGCTTTCTGGTTGCCAATTATTTTCAAAAACAGCTGTAAGGGAGTGTTCATGAACATCGTGATAAATCCCTTGTAGAAAGCCCAGTTGAGCCACGAACCTCCACCGTCAGCTCTGCCATG
This sequence comes from Alouatta palliata, assembly GCA_004027835.1. Taxonomy (NCBI): domain Eukaryota; kingdom Metazoa; phylum Chordata; class Mammalia; order Primates; family Atelidae; genus Alouatta; species Alouatta palliata. The sequence goes on along the minus strand of PVKV010007193.1, from coordinate 17,215 downwards.
TTGGAACCACAAAGCTACACTTTTATTTTCTAAATTTTCTACAGTTATTACTCTTTTTAGAAAGTTAGAAAGATAGAGAAATAAAAAAACCCATTCCTTTATAATTTTATATATATAATGATTCCCCAAAGCCTCTTATTTTGGGTTCTTTGTATTCATTTTTCAACCAATGTTTATTGAGTGTCTACTTTGTGCCTGAAATGTGTTATTTTATATTAACCTCTCTTATAACAAGACGCTCTATGCCCTATTTATATTCTCATAGTATCCCCTGAATTTGAATATAAGCAGCATTTTTTTCTTTTTCTTTTTTTTCCAATCATTAGTTGAATATTAATCATGTGTTGGTCACTCCAGGAAGGCATTAAAAAGAAATGTGACAGAAAATTAGCACTGTCCCTATTGCAGAGGAGAGATAGCATGTAAATACCAAAACCAGGCCAAGATGTAGGATATAGAAATGTGCACCATGCTGCCTCACTCAAAGGAGAGAAGGAACCAATTATCAGAGAGAGCTGGGGAGAAACTTTTCAACGGAGGTGACACTTCTCTAGGCCTTGAATGACAAGTCAAAGGATCTTAGATGATAAAGGAGGGGGGGGCTGGTAAGGAGGAAGAGGCTGGCAGGGAGGAGGAGGCTGGTAGAAGAGAGGGAGGCTGGCAGGGGAGGAGGTTGGCAGGGAGGAGGAGGCTTGCAGGGAGGAGGAGGCTGGTAGGAGAGGAGGAGGATGGCAGGGAGAAAGAGGGCAGGAAGGAAGAGGCTTGCAGGGAGGAGGAAGCTGGCAGGGAGGAGG
>PVKV010007193.1:0-16321 GCA_004027835.1 Alouatta palliata | reverse complement strand
GCTCAGGATGCAGAGGGCCCCAGGATTTGCTCCTCACAGCGGGAGCTCCCTCGAGAGGAACCGCGTCTGCGCCCCGCGAGACAGACCCCTCGGGCGCCTCCGCCCCGCGCCCTGCCCCGCGCCCTGCCTGGGGGCCGCCCCGCGCGGTGAGCCCAGCGTGGAGGCAGCAGCCCCGTGTCTCCTCGCCCGCGCGCCCGGCTCCCCAGGCGTTTCTGGGGCGCTAGTTGGCCGGCACTTCCGTGTTTGAAAGCGGGTGACAGCCGCCTCGTTCGCTTCCTCCTGCCAGGATCCGAGTTCCTGTCCGCGACGACTCGTGGGAGTGCCAGCTCCAGCGTGGTTTCTCCTTCTCCGGGAACGGCCCCGCTGAGCGGAAGAGCTGGGTCTGGATTCCATGGCCCTGTCTCCCAGGCATGGTTGACTAATTTAGGGATACCCATGCATCTGGACTCCTGCAGCCAGGCAGACGCCTGCCTTTGGAGTTTTGACTTGGAGAGTTCTGTAGCTGGAGATTGTGGTTGAGAGGGGAGCTTAGGCACACGGTGGCGGTTCCTAGAGAGGTCTGGGCGGGAGGTTCTGCTACTGTGGCCCCGGAGGGCTCAGAGGCCCCTGAAAGCGATGTGAGATAGAGGTAGGTAGTCAGTGACTGCTGAAAAAGGAGGAGAAATCTTAGCGTTTCTGGGTTAGATGGTTGCTTCTGGTGGCACTGAGACAGGCAAATCCCGAAATTACTGATCTAGACAAAATACTCTTGGTCAGAACGATTTTGTGACTTTCCTGAATGAAGCTATCATTGCCCGTGGCCAAACGCTGAGATGAAAATACAATTCGGAACCGATTTTGCGGATTTCTGAAGTCGAATACCAGTTGAGTTCACAGCCCAAGTAGATTTATCTGATGAACAACAACGTGGTAGATTGTGTTTCCAAAGATGACTGCAACAATCCCTCCCAGACACAGGCTCTTTCACAGTGTCCCCTTGGCAGTCGAAAGAGGGGCCCTCTATTTCTCCTTCCTTTGAACTTGGGCTGTCCCTGGGACCACCTTGATAGTAGAATGAGGTAGAGGTGACATTCCGGGGCAGCCAAGACCAGGTATTAAGGAGACTCTCGCAGCTCCTGTTTTGTATTCTGGTGGAAGCCAATCGCCAAGTAAGAAGTCCCCCTACCGCTGAGGCAGGAGAATAGGGTCTGGAGGCAGGGAACCTGAGGCCAATTTATGCCAACTTCCTAAAGCTGAATCACGGGAAAACACGAAGGTCTGGAATCAGAGGCCAATTTGCAATAATTTCCAAAAGCTGGATCAAAAGGGGAGCACCTGGGTCTGGGGCAGGGAACGGAAGGCCAATTAATGCCAACTTCCTAAAGCTAAATCAAAAGGGAAAATAGCTCCCCCACGCCCAGAAACACAGGAGCAAAGGCCACTCTCCTTAGAACCCTCCCCTTTCCACCATGGCTCAGAGTGCCCTGGATTGGCCGTGGGCAGAGCAGGGGCCAATCCTTCATCTGCACAGGGCACCAGTTCACCCCAGCCTTTAATTAGCCACGGACCAAATCCTTCATCTGGATAAGGGGTAGCCGATAGGAATCTCAAAAGGAGGACTTAAAACCCAGAAAAGTTTGTAACCGGGCCCTTAAGCCGTGTGCTCTGGCCCACTCCCACCCTATGAGTGGTTTCTTCCTTCATCTGGATAAGGGGTAGCCAGCGATAGGAATCTCAAAAGGAGGACTTAAAACCCAGAAAAGTTTGTAACCAGGCCCTTAAGCCGTGTGCTCTGGCCCACTCCCACCCTATGAGTGGTTTCTTCCTTCATCTGGATAAGGGGTAGCCGATAGGAATCTCAAAAGGAGGACTTAAAACCCAGAAAAGTTTGTAACCAGGCCCTTAAGCCGTGTGCTCTGGCCCACTCCCACCCTATGAGTGGTTTCTTCCTTCATCTGGATAAGGGGTAGCCGATAGGAATCTCAAAAGGAGGACTTAAAACCCAGAAAAGTTTGTAACCAGGCCATTAAGCCGTGTGCTCTGGCCCACTCCCACCCTATGAGTGGTTTCTTGCTTTAATACATCCTGCTTTCATCGCTTCCTTCCTGTGTTTCATTCCGTGGTTACTTTGTGTGTTTTGTTCAATGCAGTGTCTCACTCTGTTGCCCAGGCTGGTGTGCAGGGGCGTGATCATGGCTCACTGCTGCCCCAACTTTATGGGCTCCAGTGATCCTCCCACCTTAGCCTCCCAATTAGCTGGAACTACAGGTATACATCACCACTCTTGGCTAATTTTTCTCTTTTTTTTTGGTGGTGGAGGGTGTCTGACTATGTTGCCCAGCCTGTTCTCGAACACCTGACCTCAAGTGATCCTCCCACCTTGGCATCCCAAAGTTTTGGGATTACAGGTGTTTGCCGCCATGCCCGGCTGGCCACATGATTTGATTTCGGGGATAGACTATGAGCAGATGTATTGAACAGCTGCCCAGGTGGCCCCTGCTCTTTGGTCTGTGTCCTGAAATGAGAGACATATGGAACCACCACAGCCAATCTGCAGACCAGTGGGCAAGAAACGTTTATTGTTATAAGCAACTGAGAGTGAGATCTCAGGGTTGTTACTGCTATAAAAACTGACTAATAATACTGGCCAACCAAGTGTCACCTCAATTCTTCCTACAGTGAAATCTTTGCCATTTCCTAATGTGCTTCCCTTGCAGCCGAAACCTTAAAGTCCTTCCTGTGTTCCACTGTTTGTCAAGCAGTAGATTCTAATTCAAATTCAAAATAAACTGAGGTGTTAGGCATCAGAATAGAAAACAGTTGCATTGTAGAATTGCAATTTAGAGAAGTGTGTTCAGTTGTATTGTCTAAAGTCTGTGGAAATTTTTACAGGCCAGGTTTTCAAGAATGCTTGACCAAAGGTTGGAAAACATGTGATCATTCTCAGTTCCTGGTCATAGCGATACTGTATTTAACATAGCAGCTGAGCCTGCTAGCTGGGTTCTTATAGATGGGGTTGACTCATGCAAGAAAGGCCAGACAGCACCTGACCCAGTGTAAGGAGAATTCAGACTGAATTATTCCGAGCAACACTCGGAAGTCTCTGGGCTGGGGCAGTGGCTCACACCTATAATCCCGGCACTTTGAGAGGCTAAGGCGAGTGGATCACTTGAGGTCGGGAGTTTGGGACCAGCCTGGCCAACATGGTGAAACCCCGTCTCTACTAAAAATACAAAAATTAGCTGAGCGTGGTGGCGCGTGCCTGTAATCCCAGCTACTCGGGAGGCTGAGGCAGGAGAATTGCTTGAACCCAGGAGGCAGAGGCTGCAGTGAGCAGAGATCGTGTCACTGCACTCTAGCCTGGGCGACAAAGTGAGTCTCTGTCGCAAAAAAAAAAACTAAAAAAAAAGGAAGTCTCTGTTCCCTTTCTCATCATTAGGAGTGGGTTGATAAGAGAAGCATCTGACTCTTTGAAGGAGCGCTCCCAGACTTGCCCTGTTCATAGCTGTCTGAGTTCGTTTGGACTGCTGTAACAAAATGCCATAAACGAGGAGGCTTTCATTTCATTTTCACAGTCTTGCAGGCTGGAAGTCCTAGGTCAAGACACCGGCAGATTCCATGTCTGGCGAGGGCCCATTTTTTGTAGATGACACCATCTCACTGTGTCCTCTCATAGTGGAAGGGGCAAGGCAGTTATCTGGGGCCTCTTCTTTAGGGCACTAAAATCCCATTCATGAAGACTTCATCCTCATGACATAATCACCTTCCAAAGGCCCCACCTCCTACCATCGCCTTGGGTGTTAGGATTTCAACACAGGAATCTGGGGGGCACAAACATTCAGACCACGGCAATAATGAACCCCTATAGGACATTCTACGTGCCAGGCTCTATGCTAAGCATTTTAGATGTGTTAACTTGTTCAGTTCTCAAACGGTCATTATGTTGACAAAAGAGCAAAAACACAGAGAAGTTTAATGACTCCTCCAAGATTACACAGCTAGAGAGTGGCAAAGACAGCATTCATACCCAGAGATTCCTAGTCGAGTGCAAACTCTTAACCCCTGTGCTATTGAGCGGGACTGGATGATGGTGCTGTCATTAAAACTGTTGCTGGATGTCGATGGAAATGAGAGGTGCCTGGGGTGACCGTGTCCTTTGACACAGAGGGGGCATGGTAACCACAGTATAGAGACAACCAGTGAAGGCCCTGGCACTTGGTGTATTGCCCCATTTTAAGCACAGGCCTTTCCCCCACAGAGCACAGTATGCTTTTACTGCTCTGCTGTAAGGGTGTGTCACTTCTGGCTCTGCGGCCCAGTCTAGTGAGAAGGGAGCTGACTACCTCAGCATGCTATAGAACATGTTGCAAGGACCTGAAGATCATAAAGAGGCAATTTGTTTCAGCACCTTGGTAAGATACCTGTGCGGTGCAGTAGAAGATCAAACCCAGCAAGAAAGTGCTTCTGCAGTTTGTGTGAATTCAGTATTCTCAGGGCATGTGGGAACATCCCATTCCAAAGTAAAGAGTAGGCCACAGCACCTTGCATTCCCGACCACTAAGAAAGAAGAACAATACCTAGCCTAGCAGGTTATTTTGGAAACTTGAGGCAGCACATACCATGTACCATATAGAACATTCTTCTAACGCATTTGGTTCAAAAAGCTGACAGCTTTGAGTGGGATCTAGCCTATTTCAGGTCGCAATACAAATCCTGTTACTCTTCTCTCATGACTCAGCAGTTTTGTGAATGAATTTAAATCTTGTTAATGTCAAGAACTGTGAAGGGTCTGAGATTGTATCCTACTCGCAAACGAACAAGATGGTTTACCATGGTTCTGTGTCTGGTAGAAGACACAAGACTCCTGGGACAAAACAAAGGATGGTTTATGACTTTCAGCAGTAACAGCAGCCAGAGTACCAGATTATGATTCTGACATCAGTTGTCTGAGCCTGAGGGCAACACAAAGAAGGCCTGATGACACCTGCTTATACAGTAGTATTGCCGAGAACACTGAGCTCAAGGACCTCCAATCTTTTAGAATGAGCTGAGACCATGCCATCTTTTGATTCAGAGGACGTTAGCTTCATCACACAGTAAGCATGCCTGCCATTTTCTCTGAAGACCTTGCCTGCTTCCATGGTATTTGCCCATCACTGCCACTTTTTGTACCAGCAGAAGGAATGTGGTGTATTAGTCCGTTCTCAAACTGCTATAGAGATACTACCTGAGACTGGGTACTGTATAAACAAAAGAAGTTTAATTGACTCACAGTTCTGCATGGCTGGAGAGGCCTCAGGAAACTTATAATCATGGTGGAAGCCAAAGGGGAAGCAAGGCGTGTCTTAAATAGCGGTGAAGAGAGAGAGAGAGTGCAGCGGAAACTGTGGCTTTTAAAGCATCAGATTTCGTGAGAACTCCTTCATTGTCATGAGAACAGCATGGGGAAACTGCCCCCATGATCCAGTCACTTCCCACCGAGTCCCTCCCTTGACATGCAGAGATTGCAATTTGAAGTGAGATTTGGGTGGGGATGCAGAACCAAGTGATAGCAGGTGCTGACCAACGAAAATGAGAGCAGTAAAGCTCTGATAAAGTATTCAGAAATTTTCAGAAAATCTAAAGAGAAGTGATGCTAATTCTCACATATTAAATACATTCCTGTTTTGTGTTATTTCAACTATTTTTATTTTAACTACACACGGGGAGACACCATAATCTTTTCAGTGCCTTGGGACTCTAGAAATCTTAATCTTTCACAGCTTGCCTGTGACGCGATCGTCACTCATTTCACAGAAAGAAGTGAGGCAATAGGTTGATGTCTTTGGGATTCATTGCATTTTTGTGTATTCTTCCACCCAGAAACAGGTGGTCTTATGACACAAGGAGAAGGCCTGTTGAAAGCTCATGCATAGTGGCCCGTTTGACCCTGGCGATTCCTCTGGCTGGATGAAATGCGGTTTTGCAACCACATATACAATGATGGTCCATAAGCTTATCATGGAGCGGAAACATTCCTATCGCTTCGTGACGTCATAGTACATCGGAGCACAGTGCGTTACTCAAATCTCTGTGGCAGTGCTGATGCATACAAACCCACTGTGCTGCCAGCTGTATAAAAGCGCACAGCTATGTCCCAGGCCTTCACATTCACTCACTGACGCTGCCAGAGCAACTTCCGGTCCTGCAAGTTCCATTCATGGTGAGTGCCTTATAGGGGTGTACCATTTTCAACCATTGCCACCACATTTGTACAGTGCCTTCTCTATGTTGAGATATATTTAGATACACAAATACTTACCATGTTGTTACAACTGCCTACAGTATTCAGTGCAGTAACATGCTGTACAGGTTTGTAGCCTAGCAGCAACAGGCCATGCCATACAGCCTAGGTGTATAGCAGGCTATGCCACCTGGGTTTGTGTAAGTACACTCTATGATGTTCACACAATGATGAAATTACCTATGACGCATTTCGCAGAATGTATCCCCGTGGTTAGGTCACACATGACTGTGTGCATTCCACATCATTATATCATGTTCCCTGTAGCTAGGACATGTTAATTTGGGAAATAAGGGATGGAGAATGAATGGTTTTTTTTGATTTCACTTAATAAACCACTACCTAAAGTTTTGCCTTTTGTGCTCCAAACTTTGGGCTCTGATGATCATCAAGTAGCCTGTCTAACCAATATAGAAACACTTCTACATTGAACACAGTGATGACTCCACTGAACTGACAGCAAAGACTGCCATATAGCCATGCTTGGTTCCTGTTATTTAAGAAAACAGGCAAAAGGGAGGATAATTGATCTTACTGAGGAGAAACAGATGTTATAACACAATGAGAACCAAGATTCATCTGGGTGAATCCTGGGCCACAAACTTCCCACCATAATACCCAAGGGTACAGATCAATGGAAGGTAACTTAAAAGTAGTAGATTCCCAAATGGCAGCTTTGACAAAGGCTCAGATCCTTCAAGAATGAAGGTAATTCATCCCTCAGAGGCTTTACACAGGTGCTGTGTAAAGGCAAGGGAACACATGGAATGTGTAGGGCAGAGATAATTCTAATGTCAGCTTAGATATTAGTTACTGAAATAAGCATCATAAACCCTACTTGCATTTCTTGTTTTCTGCTAAAGAGTAATAATTATCACCAGTTTTTGGAGAAGAGGCTAAGAGAAATTGATATCACCTAGAGATGCTGATCTCTGAGAACATGGGCTCCGTGACATTACCCCCAGACCCCTAGCTAGATGTGACTTTGGGTTGTCTCTTTTGGAGGAGGAGGTGAATGTGTTTTTGGTTGCATGTAAAGTAGTTTGATTGTCTTAGCAGGGGCATCTGTGAATGTGCAAGAAGATTGATGTATGCACGGCATGTGCTTATGTGCTGCGATGCTCAATGTAGAAGACCAGAATGTGGAACCCTAGAAAGGTTAAATAACTTTCCCAAGGTTATACAGCCAGTAAGTGATGACGCTAGATGAAAATCAGGTCATCAAGTCAGGGGACACTGAATGTGGCTTACACAGAAACTCTCTGCACTATCTTCACAACTTTTCTGTAAATCTTAAACTATTCTAACATTTTTAAAAGTTTATTGAGAGAAAAAAACCCAGGCTTTAGATTCTGGAGCCTATACTTTTAACCACAGAGCTATACTCTATCTCCAGACCCCTGGTCCAAGGGAAGCTCTGAGGAGTTGACAAACATTGGTTTCCTAGGTCCACAGAATGGACCTCATTCCTGCCCATGACAAAAACTGATTGTTTAGACTTTGCTTTGTTTATCTGGTATTCTGTAGTGTTTGTTCAGTGCATTTCCTTTGTTATTTTAATTAGACAAATAATCTCTTTCTATTACTTACAACCTAAAAGCAGCAGGGGCAGCAGCATGAATTACAGCCAACATTTATCACACTCACTGTAAACAGGTCCTGTTCCAAACATTTTGCATTCATTCACTTGATCCTCCTGAAAACCCTGTTAGTGATAGGGACAGGAGGCAGAGAAATTCTAGACAGAAAAGGGCAGGATCCCTGGAGAAGCCCCACTCTCAAGCCTGTAACTGTGGCCCAAAGTGAAAACATGCATTCCTGTTTTCCTGCCCAAATGTTGCCCTTTCCAAAACCACACATAGCCTGCCCCATCCTCCATCCTGTACCCATAAAAACCCCTGACCCAACTGGCAGAGAGCAGAGGAGGGGAGAAAAAGAGAAGCAGCTGGACGTCAGAGACTGTGGTTTGATGTTGGAGAGAAGCAGTTTGGCTTCAGAGGGATGGTTTGCCGGTGTTACCTCAGAAAGGAGTCCAGCCAGGGATGACCAGACTCCAGGGGAAGATCACCTTCCTGCTCCAACTCCCCTCCAACTTCCCTTCCTGCCGATAGCCACTTCCATCAGCAATAAAATCCTCTTCATTCACCACCCTTCAATTTGTTCATGCAACCTGATTTTTCCTGGACGCTGAACAAGAGCTTGGTACCACGGGTGTGGACACTAAAGCCTGTCACACTGACCGTCTGCCCTTGCTGGCAAACAGCAACTGCCTCCCACAAAAAGGCAGAGAGCCTACTGAACTGTTTAACACTTAAGCCATCCTCAGACAGCAGAGCTAAAAAAGCACTGTAACATGTGCCCTCTGGGACCTTGGGAGTCGTGGATACTTCTCCCTAGATGCTGCCATGGGGCTTGCATGGAGTTTTGCTCCTGCTGGTGCCCAAAAGTGCTCACTCTGGCTCCTACACCCACTCACCTGCATGCTCCCCCTTCCATGAGGGGTTGAGAGCTGCAGGCTGAGTGAGCGATGCATTCCTGTCATGAGGTCTGTGAAGGGTGCAAGGAAAATTTCCTGTTTCATTAGGTAGGTGTTAATATCTATCCATTTTATAGGTGAAGCAACTCAGGCACAAATAAATTAACTTGCCCAAGGTTACGCATCTAGTATACGGCAAACCTAGGAGGTCTGGCTCTGGAGTCTGATTCTCTTGCCGACCTGCTGCACTGCCATCTCTAAGGAATTTTAATAATAGATTGTCTCAGATCTGGGTTAGAAGCCTTCCTTTCCTTATGTTGTCAAAACAGTGTGCTCCCCTCGTGAGCTTTACCAGGGAGCATAACGCTCTGATCTCTGAAAGTTATGGTCATCTTCTGACTACCTGGGGACAGGTACTTTGACAGCACACAGAGATATAGCTTTTGGAATTCTCCATGCTACATGTAGGTTTGTAAACCAATACTCTGCCCAGACACCCCATTCTTCTAGCACCCTTACGATGGGGTCACATTTCCCTCTCTAGGTACTACAATCTGGATTTGAAGTTGCCCCAAGAAACTTTAATGGCTTCCTCTTTAATTCCCATGAGGCTCTGAAAACATGACCCATCGCCTTCACTGCCTACCTCACCCTGGCATAACTGCGCTCTACTCAAAGTCTATCTGGAAGGAGTAGAGCTCAGGGATTCTGGCCTCACAGAATGGGCTCCAGGCACTAAGAGATGAACAACACAGAACATGTGTTCCATGTCGCGTTGGTTATTACTTTATACTTTTCTAAAAACCTCAAGGGAACTCTTCAATAGAAGGCTTAGCATAAGACATTTTCTATGTATTCAAAATATGAAAAGGGAATGGTGAACATATTGACAAGTAGCAATCTGAATTATAATGTCAATCCTGTAGGATTTTATGTAGCTTGTATGTTTAACACTTAAGCATATCGTTCTAGGAATCGTCTGATAAAACTAGAAAAATAAAGAGAAATTACGATAACCATGTGTTCACTCTCCAGACATTCATCTGTGAATCCTCTCACTGAGGGTGATATTTGAAAGCTTCTCTTGGTTTCTGCTAATCCATCTTCGGAATGCCCTCCACGGATGGATGCCCCTCAGTTGAAACATAAATGCTGTAAAAATTAATCCCCCTAACACTACCGCTGTTGCCACAGCAATAAGCGTGTGTCCTGGGAACGGCAGTGGTGCCTCATCAATATAAACCTGCAACGGAAAAAGCAAAGTCTTTAAGCTTTCTGAGTTTAGCAATGCAAAACACTGAAAATTTTATGGTTCCCACAATTAACTGGCCAGCAAGACACTGCCAAGAGTTACAAAGTCATCCAGCATCCACAAAGCTTGGAGACCGCCTCGTGACAATTGAACGAGTAAAAGTTCGCCTACAATAAATACAGTCTAAGAAGTCCATATATTACCCTTTGCCTCTACCCTGTCTTTAATGGTGGAAGGACGTAGATAAAACGCTTACACAGCAGAATATTCTCTATTCAGTCACAGAGGAATGGGCAAAGAGCTCTGGGAACAGGGAGGAGGGAATACCTACCTGCCTAGGACATCAGGGAATGCGCTTTCTGAGTTGGATCTTGATGAATAAGCAGGTTCACAGAAGAGAAGGAGAAAAAGGAACATTCTTTTTTTTGTGTTGAGACAGAGTCTTGCTCTTGTCACCCAGGCCAGAGTGCAGTGGCGCGATCTTGGCTCACTGCAACCTCTGCCTCCCATGTTCAAGCGATTCTCCTGCCTCAGCCTCCCGAGTAGCTGGGACTACAGGTTTGTGTCACCACACCCAGCTGATTTTTGTACTTTTAGTAGAGACGAGGTTTCACCATATTGGCCAGGCTGGTCTCGAACTCCTGACGTCAGGTGATCTGCCTGCCTTGGCCTTCCAAAGTGCTGGGATTACAGGCCTGAGCCACTGCACCTGGTGGAAACTTTTTATGTGTTCAAACTGTTTCTTCTGCCTGAATAGCTAATTAACAGAAGCAAGTAAATTCCTGGGGGATTATTGACAAAGAAGGACAGTGATGTCTTTTTCTCTGAGATGTGAGGCAAGGGTGGAGTCATTGTATGTCAAATGTAGAAACAGGGCATAAAGAGAGTAGGGGGTTCAAGCCCAGGCTTATGTTTCCTTTGTGAAGCAGGAAGCCAGATCATCTTCTCGGGGAGAACAACATGCTGATGAATGGATCTAGGACAGTAGGGAATGTGGGAAAGCGCAAAAGACAAGAAAAAAGATGCTGGCTGCTTTAAGGTCTAGCTCAAGTTAAAGGTAACCCCATCTTCCCAGTGACCCAAGGAGGTATCTGTTTTCTTAGAAACAGTCCCTCCATACTATGAATTCTTTCTCGTTTTCTTGAATTCTTACTCGTTCAATACTGCTACTGTGATTATTGAACCACTTTTCATAAGTAGACTATCCTAGTAGCCTCCTTCCCAGGCCCCCAGTCCATGTTGACATCCTAACATTGCCAGATTTATCTTTGTATAAAACACCAGTCTTGCCGGGCACAGTGGCTCACACCTGTAATCCCAGCACTTTGGGAGGCTGAGGCAGGCAGATCACGAGGTCAGGAGATCAAGACCAAACTGGCTAACATGGTGAAACCCTGTCTCTACTAAAAATACAAAAAATTCTTACTTGGGCATGGTGGCATGTGCCTGTAGTCCCAGCTACTCTGGAGGCTGAGGCAGGAGAATCACTGGAACCCAGGAGGTGGAGTTGCAGTGAGGCTAGATAGCGCCACTGCGCTCCAGCCTGGGTGACGGAGCGAGACTCCATCTCAAACAACAACAACAATAACAAAAAACACCAGTGTGTGTATAAAACACCTTTATCCAAAAATGTTTTATAGCTTTTCACTGTTAACAGGAATGTTGACAGGTCTAAAGCTTTCATTCTGACATTCAAAGCCTTCCATGATTGGACCCTAACTTACCTGGCTTTCTTCTAAATAACCTTATATTCCAGCCAAATGAATTTCCATTATACAAGAAGCAAACTTTATGCTTTTGATCATGACAGGAGGCAGTCAAATGCCTAGGCAGATAGGGACGGGTCTCTGGTGAAACCTGACCTTCAAGCTGAAGGGAGTCCTGGGTAAATCCACATACCAAATTGAGAACCTGTCTTCCTGTTTGGCGTGCTTTCCTCTGACGGATCCCTCCCTTCACCTGACTTACATATACCTGCGTTTTCCTCATTGGTTTTCCACACTGCTGTGTCCACCTTTGAGTGATGCCTTTGCTTTAGCCTTTCTTTGCATATTCACAAACCAGTCAGCAAGCTCTCCCTAGTCTGAGCCCCTAAGGGCCCCAGACTCAGCCACACTGGCAAAGAAACCATCTGACTGCAGGAATGGGGGACCATCCCTACGTCCCCTCTCTGCTGAGAGATGTTCCTCACTCAGTAAAATTATTCTCTGCCCTCCTCACTCTTCAATTGTCAGTGTAACCTCATTAGACTTGGACGCAGGATAAGAGCTCGGGAACTATCGAACATGGGTACAAGCTAAAGCACAGGTGGGACGAGTGGAAAGGGTGCCTCCAGCGGCAGGCTCAGGGCTGAGCAAGGCCCAGGTGGAGGGTGTCACCAGCTATGGAGGTCCCCGGTTGGTAAAGTGGCCAAGAAAAATCCTGCATTACTTTCCTATACCTGTACCTGCTCTCTCCACCCAGAATGGCTTCCTTATCCACTTTCATCTAATGAAATTTCAGTCACTCCATCAGATGATGTGAAAATTTCACTTGTTCATTTAAGCCATTTATTATATTTCTAAGATTAGAAACTTCTATCACCTCTGGATTCTGTATTCTCCACCTAAATTGCTACCTCTAAAGTTCTGAAAAACACTTTTTCTTCAAATGCTTCCCTTCTAATCTTCTTCAACTATCCAAATATTCCATACCATGACTAAAAAAGGTTAAACCTCAGAATTATGAGTCTGTTTTAGATACAATGTCTATTTACTCCTAAAATACTTCAATTTGTATTTTTAAGCACAAAAATTCACTTACATAACCAGAGTGTAATTATCAAAGTCAAGAAATTAACACTGAGACAATACTACTACAAAATTACAGATCTTACTTCTTTTTTTTTTCAATTATTCCCATAATGTATTTTGGGTCAAAGAAAATCCAAGATTACGGCTTGCATTTCATTGTTTCAGGATTCTCCTTTCTCCTCTCCTTCCTTTTCTTGACAGAGTGTCACTATGTTACCAGGCTGGAGTGCAGTGGTTATTCACTGGCATGTTCACACTGGACTGAGGCCTCAAGCCCCTGGTCTCAGAGGATCCTCTCTCGGCCGCCTAAATAGCTGGGTTAGAGTCATGTGTCACCAGGTCTGGCTATTTCAGGGTACTTTCTTTTTTTTTTCTGTTTTCTTTTTTGAGACCAAATCTCACTCTGTTGTCCAGGCTAGATGGAGTGCAGTGGTGCTATCTCGGCTCACTGCAATCTCCGCTTCCTGGGTTCAAGCAATTCTCTTGCCTCAGCTTCCTGAGTAGCTGGGATTACAGGTGCACACCACTACACCTGGCTAATTTTTGTATTTTTAGTAGAGATGGGGTTTCACCATGTTGGCCAGGCTGGTCTTGAACTCCTGACCTCAAGTGATTCACCTGAGTTGGCCTCCCAAAGCGCTGGGATTACAGGTGTGAGCCACCATGCCCAGCCTATTTCAGGGTACTTTCAAAAGCAGGTTTCAACAGTCCCAAGAACCTTTATACATTTTTTCTACATTTTCTTAACAATTCTTTTCCTTTATTGATGCTGCAGTCACTGCCCTGCCTATCTTTCTTTTATCCACTTTTGTTTTTTTCCTCCATTCCTAAAGCTTTAAGTTTCCTGCTGTTATCACTTTTCTTCTGCTTGAAGAACTTCTTTAAGAATTTTCAAAAGAGAAGTTCTGACAATGGATTCTCTTAGTTTTCTTTCATTTGAGAAAGTCTTGATTTTTTTCTTTATTCCTGAAGGACATTTTCAGTAGATAGAGAATTCTGGATTGACAATCCTTCTTCCCCCCAACCCTCACCCCCTACACTTTAAAGATGTATAACTTTCTTTCACTTCTATGGTTTCTGTTGAGAAATCAGCAGTCATTGAAGTTGTACCTTTGTATACTGTTGTTTTTCTCACCACTTTCATTATTTTATCATCTTGATTTTCAGTAGTTTGATTATGATGTGTTCAGGCATGGTTTTCTCTATCTTTATCTTGTTTAGGGTTCATTAAGCTTCTTGAATATGTAAACTTATGTCTCCACCAAATTTGGGGCTTTTCAGTCTTCAGTCGTTATTTCTTTCCTTTCTTTTTTTTTTTTGAGACAGGGTCTCATTCTGTCACCCAGGCTGGAGTGCAGTGGCATGATCTCAGCTCACTGCAGCCTCGACCTCCCAGGTTCAAGCAACCCTCCCACCTCGGCTCCAGAGTAGCTAGAGCTACAGGTGTGTGCCTCCATGCCTGGCTAATTTTTTTGTATTTGTAGAGACAGGGCCTTGCCATGTTGCCTACTTGGTCTTAAACTCCTGAGTTCAAGGAATTCACCCACCTTGGCCTCTCAAAGTGTTGGGATTTTTTTCCCCTTTACCAGTCCTTCCTTTTCTCCTTCATGGACTCTGACGACATCAATGTTAGACCTTCTGAGACGTTCACACAGATCACTGAGGTGGGTTTTTCTTTTTTTTTTTTGAGATGTAGTCTTGCACTGTTGCTTGGGCTGGAGTGCAGTGGTGTGATCTTGGCTCACAGCAGCCTCCACCTCCCAGGTTCAAGGGATTCTCCTGCCCCAGCTTCCTGAGTTGCTGGGATTACAGGCACCCACCAACACGCCCAGCTAACTTTTTTGTATTTTTAGTAGAGACAGAGTTTCACCATGTTGGCCGGCTGGACTTGAACGCCTGACCTCATGATCCACCTGCCTCGGTCTCCCAAAACGTTGGGATTACAGGCATGAGCCACAGTGCCTGGTTGGTGGGATCTTCTTCTTAAAATACTTTTTCTTCAGGTTGGGTTTCCACTGACTTACTTTCAAGGTCATTAATTTTTTTTCCTGTTCCATTTCCATTCAGCAATTGAGTCCATTGGTAGTTTTAAAATTTCAAATATTGTAGGTTTTAGTTCTAAAATTTCCACTTTGTTCTAAGTTGCTTTTAGCTCTCTGCTGATAATTTATCATTTTCTACTTATTTCAAAAGTGTGTACCTGTACCACATGGAGCATGGTTATAACAGCTAGTTTAGAATCTTCGATAATTTGCATTTGTGGTCCTTTGTTGATGTCTTTTCTCTTCAGAATTGATTATATTTTCTTGGTTCTTGATATGGTGAATAATATTGGATTGTATCCTGGACATTTCTGATGTTATGTTGTGAGACTCTGGTTCCTGTTTAAAAGGTGTCTGGAAAATGCTGTTTATTTACTTGTTCGTTTTAGCAGTCAGTCACACTGTCTGAGTTCAGGTCACAATTTATGCCTCACCTTCTGTGGGTGGCGGCTTCAATGTTGGTTCAGTTTTCCAAGTTGTTGCTATGCCATCTGTGACTTCCTGGTACCTGTGCCACTCAGGAGCTGCTCTGAAACTAGAGAGTGTTTACTTCATAGTTTTATTTCAAAGCCTTTGCTATCTGCTTTAGGTGTGCCCTGCTCAGATGCAGCTTCTTCCTGGTGCTAGCTTATGTAAAGAATCAGGACTCCCTTTCTCCAGCCCTCTTCTCATAGAGATTTTTTCCACACTTTCCACTCTTAGAGGTCCTTTCTCTAGTCCTCTGGAAAGAAAGCTGAGCTTCTATGAGAAGTTTAGCCTTCTGTGCTATTGTGCTATTCCCCACACCAGGGCGGCTCTTGAGCCAAAGAGATGAGAAAAGAGAGAAAAAAATAACAGGGATTTTCCTTTGACAGATGCCTCTTTTGCTAGCTCCGGTGGGTTGGATCTTTCTTTCAGGGTTTTAGAGGTTTGCACTGCTGCCATGGCCACCCACCACTGTAGTAATACAAAGGCATTATCGGGGGCTGGCCTTAGAGCTGGGCCAGGATGGGAGAGAGAGAGAGCGCGCAGACAGACAGAGAGACAGACAGAATGTTAATGTAGCATCAGCATTTGATAATTAATGACTCATTGGTTTTTATCAAATCCTTATTCCTTCCCATGCCTCACAGGCAGCAGATGTCATTATATGAATAAGCGAAATGAGTTGTTGCTTTCATGGGATGATTTGGGAAAGACTGATTCTGGTTTCCAGTTCCTTTGGATCTTGAAAGCCTTTGAAATATTTAAGACGATGATTACCTTTCAAACACCCAAAAGGAGGATAATCAGACCGGAAACTAAACAGTTACAGAAATATGTTCTTTGGAGAAGTAGGTGTGAGAGGAAGAGCATTAAAAGTCAGAAAACTGGCCGGGCACGGTGGCTCATGCCTGTAATCCCAGCACTTTGGGAGGCCGAGGCGGGTGGATCACGAGGTCAGGAGATAGAGACCATCCTGGCCAACAAGGTGAAACCCCGTCTCTACTAAAAAATACAAAAAAAAAAAAAAAAAAG